>APFE030572808.1:213645-278850 GCA_000404065.3 Pinus taeda
CCCATATATCCTTTGCTGATGAATATTTTCCTAGACTCTTCTTTACAGAATCAGGCAGCCCATCCAGGATTATCTTTGTTGCTCTTGCATTATATTCCTTGGATTCTCCATCCATTTTGCTATCATCAATCACTGACTCCCAAACTTCAATGTCTTCAGACTTTAAGAAAGTCCTCATTTTTATTTCCCATATATCAAAGTTCCCTTCAGACTTTAAAGCCTCAAATAGAATGCTTTCAAATAGATTGCCTTCTATTTTAACAGAGGAGGGAGACACAACCTTAGGGGATTTGGACACTTTCTTCTTTGACCTTTCCATTCTTAACTATTTTTAAAATCTTTGACTGTGTTTTTAAAACCACTAACTATTTTTTTTTTAACAGCAACTCAAAAACTTTGAGGAATACCTGAATCCCTTTGGCTGAAACTTCACACAGCTAGAGAAGCTTTACTGCTGCTGCAACAAGGGTCTTTCCTTCAGCTTCTTTGACACTTCAAAGAGCATGAACATGCTCTGTCACCATCAAAGAGCCTCGACTAGCTCTGATACCAGGGTCTTTCCTTCAGCTTCTTTGACACTTCAAAGAGCATGAACATGCTCTGTCACCATCAAAGAGCCTGGACTAGCTCTGATACCACTGTTGGGTATTTTTGCTTCTGTTTGTGATGGGAAAATACCAAAACCATCAAAATATAAAACACAGAGGCAATGCTCTGTTTCCTTTGCTCCAGGATCTTTTTGCTCAAAGGACCCTTTTTTAAAAATAGCTGAGAACAGAGTATTTCACCACCATAAAATATTTCCCTTCATTAAAATAAATTCACAGTTACACATTCACCCTCTTTGCTGAGAGGGATTTACCAAAAACATCATTAAACCAAAACTCTGTTTTCACCTGAGAATTTACAGAGACATATTCATCCTCTTTCACTCAGAGGGAATCACCAAAACATTACAAAAGAAATTACTCTGCCTCCTATGAAATTTTACACCACTGTGTAAATATTTCATTTACATTCACTGCTGTGTGAAAACAAAATTTACAGGGAGTTACAGATTTACCTTTTCACTTCTGTGTGAAACAACTCATGGTTTTGGAACCAAAACTGCCCCCTGTTTTTCTTCATTTACTTTCTCCTCCTGCACTGCTGTGCAAACTTTACTTTTTACATTACAAAGACAAAGAAAATCTTTTCACTGCTGCTGCATAAAAATCCATTTTCATTACAGACCCAAAAATACTCTTGCACTCCTGTGCGTTCCTTCCCTGCAATACAAAATTTACCCTATGTGTATTTTTACATTCGCTGCTGCGAATTCACATTTCATATCTCACTGTGTGAGATTCACACACATTTTTTTTCATATGCCGCAGACTCCCTGTCTTACATTTTTTTACAATATGCAATTTCATATTACAATTAAATTTAATCCCCGTGCGTTTTTTTTGTTTTCACAAAAATTAGGGTCAACTCTATATCAAATCATATATTAAAAAAAACTTGCGCCCATACCTTATATTAACTTCACCGTAGATATATTAAAGACCTTACCAAAATATTATGACATGGTTTTAATTTGACGTATGGGTTATGGTCCACGCATCATTGATTTCGACAGACCCGTATGTACCTTGCACAAGTTTAAACGGCGGAGTGCTTTCCAAAAAATCAAACGGCGGAGAGAGAGGCAACGTGATCGGATGGATATCGGATAGGGTAAGAAGACCGGAAGTTACCTTCCGATGGATGTGACTTGCTGATGTCACGCCAGCATCACTGCTTGGACAGTTGTCAGCTCCAGATTGCATCGGAGCTCGTTGCACGGAAAATACCTTGCGCTGAAGGGTGGTGCGATATGAGACCGGCGGTTTAGGTTTCCTGCGGTGGTTTTCAGTTCCCGTTGACTGCTGATTCGCGCGGGCATTGAATTGCCGTCCATCGTTGCCCACGTCCGTCGCTGCCCACGTCCGTCGCTGTTCCCTGCAACCTGCAGTTGGAATTAACATTCCAACAACAATAGCATTCACTGAACAAACCTAAAGGTAAAACATAAATAGTTTCATTATTTCTGGGGTTTTCTTTGTCAAACACAAAAGATCATTCTTCCAATATAACATGGAGCACTAAAGGTAAAACATAAATAGTCTAACAATAGCATTCAGTGAACAAACCTAACGGTAAAACATAAATAGTCTCAGGGGTTTTCTCTGTCAAACACAAGAGATCATTCCTCCAATATAATGTGGAGCAACTACGTAAACCAAAATAAATCGTTATGCAATGTAATCTTGACTTTCAGGAAAAAAAAATGATAACAGATGAGAACACACATAATACGTTAAAGTTCTCAGCACTTGTACGAAGTTCTGATCATTGTCTGTGGGAAACACATCAGAAATCTGCAATACCACTTCAGAAATTTGCAGTAAACCTAATATGAGAGAAATTTTTTTCTATTGTAATAGACACTCACATCCATCATAATAGAGAAGAGCATATGCCTATCTCTCTATAAATTTGTCTCGGCTCTTTTGGCTCTCTAGATCTCTCTGCTACAGGCACATACCTTATTAATAAACTCATGTACCTTGGGAAGCTCTTGGACTCCATACCTGTAAATGGCCTCTGGAAATTTACAGAGAGATTGAACCTAAAAACTTTCGGCAACATGTACACAACATAGCTCATCCCATATCAATATGCCTGAGAGAAGCCAACCCCATCCCTTTTCCTCAACATAAATGCTACAAGTATATATATTTATATCATCTGCCACACTGTATTTTCCTACAGCCTCCAGATCCGACCAATATAGGCATTGAAATGCCTTTACTTGCTCCGACAGTTCCCATTCCTCTCTTAGCAGAGTAGCTGTACTTACTGAAGAAAAAAATGCTACCAAAAGAAGAAGCATTCTATTTAAAAGCTTCCATTCATTCATCCATCAAAATCTTTTGTGAGCAGCATTCCATGCTGCAGAATGCTTTGTCACCTCTGCAATAATCAGCAAACACAGAATGAGACTAACTCTTGAAGCATGGGTTCTCAGAAATCTCCAACCCAAATTTTACATATGAGCACACAAAAAATCCGAGGGGCTATTGAAACCACACATTAACTAACTGATTGCTCTCACTCTCAAGATTCTAGATTAATTGAACAGGCTTTTTGGATGTGCAAAAATGAAAAAGAATCATTGGCCTGAAGCTATAATCAAATTTCCATGTGTTTCTCCAAACTTTAAATCAATATGGTATGATAATTATTCCCATGGCCTAAATGCCGTTTGCAGAGATAGCAAGCGCTGAGAAAATGGGTAACAGGAAACACTGCAACATTTGAATTTCTCCCAGGTGGCGATGCAACATCCCACATTTGGCTTTGATGTTGTTTTTGAACAGGCTATTGCACGGTTTCACGTTCCATACCGGAATGGGTATAGATGTGTTTTGTGCTCAATTTTGGACCGTGGGATGTAACACAAGTATAGCTCTCTGAATGCTCCATTCCACTCTGATAGCTTGGCTCTGCAACTACAAAAGGAAAACCAAACAAAATTGTTTCATTTTGCTTCCTGAGCTAACCCAATTGGGGATCTAACCTGTTTTCCTCACGCCAATAAGGGATCCAACTCTGTAATTTTGTTGAATCTTCGGTCAGTTCTACAAACTCTTTCTCCACCGCTAATACAACAGGAACCCATCTCTGAGAATTCCTAATCAATGGCACACAAAAACCCCTCCTACAAAGGGAGGCCAATGAGTTGTTGATCCTCTGCGGAAGGATAGGCTCGCCCACTCACATACCACAAACCGTAAGAATCTTGCTGAATCTTGGCGTGCCCAAATGTAGTTTGTATTGAGAGAAGTTACCTATGTATATTTGCTGTCAAGTTAATCAAATGCCATGCTAAGGGATAGCATCTGCATTTACTCACTCAATTAATCGCCCAGAGTATTAATTTCTGGCCATCGGTATGGCTGGAGGTTTGCCACAGCCCATTCGCTCAGGTAATTGTAAATCACTGTAATCTTGTACACAGGGATTCTCCGAAGGTGGGGAGCTTCTGTGAGCCACCTTTCAATCTGCACCTCTGCCCCGGCTTTGCCCGAATGCCATGCTCTGGCGTGATCGATTGCGCTTCAAAGTAAATGGGAGCTGAACGGTTCAGAGCGAGGATTGATCTACGGCTCAAGTTTTTGGAATCGTAGGAGGACAGGTAAGCAAAGAGGGGGATGGGTCTCAGAGGAAACACCTTACGGCCTAATTACTAATAATTAATTTAAATACTAAAAAATCTATTATGAAAATACACCTGATTATACCTAATTACTTAAAAAATAAAATATAAATATTTGTTTTAATTAAATCAATAAAAATTTTCATAATTATTTAACAAATTATAACCGAAAACAATTATTTAACAAATTTATAACTGAAAACAATTATTTTGTTAACTAATTATTAAAATTAATATTATCATTACATAAACCAATACAAATTTAAATTATTGTTAATACAAATTTAATATTTACATTTATTTAATTCCTATACTATATCGTGGTATCCAAAGTTCACAAATACAAGTGCGAAACACTTCGTGCAAAAGCATTTATGTCAAGAGATATATATTTAATAAGATCAAGTAATGTCTCTGTAGCCCGCCCGATTCTGCTTTGCCTAGTGCATGGTGCATGGACCTTCCCGTTACCTCTCACCTTTTTAAAGTTCAGTGTCAATTTAATAATTGGTATCTGTTTTCTAATCATTTAATAATTCGTAACTGTTTTTAAATTATCTATTTAAATATTGATTCGTAATTGTTTTTAAATTATTTATTTAAATATTTGTATTGGTTGATAGCTAAAATTTTCTGTAAATAAATAAATTAGGAATGTGAAAAGTTATCGGGAAATTAAATTAACAGTCAATTCTTATAATATATAAGAATGACCTACCTATAAAATAAGATACCAATCAATTGTTTGCTTTGTAGAGTTACTGCCTGCCCTAACAGTATCAAGGATTTGGTGCTACCCTGGGAATTACCCTCCAATATTTTTTTATCGATCCAATCGTATGCGAATGGTGATGCCGTCGGGATTACTGTCCATAGCAGGAAAAAATCAAATGATTTAATTTTAAATGCTAAATGATTTGCGAAACCCCATACAGCGTGGAGGGCTGCTGGGCTTCAAATATTTGCCTTGATCTTGTCTACAACTGCGTGGGAATTGGAGAGTTTCAGTAGCAGGGGACGGGAATGGGAGATTTTTAGAACGAGAACGATAACCAGTCATGACAGTGACTGCTATAGAGGATACTGGTATTATCATGCTTCTCCTCACATCTCATCCATTGAGGATTTATCTGCTATAATTTAGTGTTCCCAACCAAACTAAATTCATAAAGGTGTCCCCAACCAAACTAAATTCATATACCTGATTATCATATTCATTCTACTCTTCCACAGTACCTTTGTCCAGCAACATATTCATTCTACTCTTCCACAGTACCTTTGTCCAGCAAACTAAATTATAGCATATAAATCATCAATGGATGACATGTGAGGGGAAGCAAACTAAATTCATATACCTGATTATCATATTCATTCTACTCTTCCACAGTACCTTTGTCCAGCAACATATTCATTCTACTCTTCCACAGTACCTTTGTCCAGCAAACTAAATTATAGCATATAAATCATCAATGGATGACATGTGAGGGGCAGCATGATAATAACCAGTATCCTCCAAACTATTATAGCAGTCACTATCATGATCTTGCGTCCCTCCCACAGCCATTCCCATCCCCTGGTTATCGTTCTCGTTCTGAAAATCTCCCATTCCAGTGCCCTGCTCCTGAAACTCTCCAATTCCCACGCAGTTGCAGAATCATTTCGCATTTAATATTAAATCATTTGATTTTTTCCTGCAATCACTATTCGCATACGATTGGATCGATAAAAAACTATTGAATGGTAATCCCGACGGTATCACCAAATCGTTGGATCGAGAGCAAACCGTTGGATGATAACACCTTTAAGAAAAACGAGGAAACAGTGATATGAACACCACATTTTGAATGTGGGAACCCTATACATGCCGAAAACTCGGGCTGTTTCGTCTAAATTTTATTATATATATTCAAATGATACAAATATTTAAATAAATGATTTAGAAACAGTTACGAATTATTAATGATTAGAAAACAGTTACGAATTATTAAATTGAGACTGACCTTTAAATTGAGAGTGAGAATAAAATAATTGTTTTTAGTTATAAATTTGTTAAATAATTATGTAAATTTTTATTTATTTAATTAAAACAAATATTTATAATTTAATCTTTAAGTAATTATGTATAAGCAGCATCTTTTCAGAATAGGTTTTTTTTAGTATTTTAAATTAATTACTAGTAATTATTAAGTGCGTGGTGAATATTTAACTTCTCTCTAATATTTATAGTAATACAAATATAAAAAGTAAGATTTATCTATTATATTCTAATAATGGTCCATGGTATTGTAACAAAATCTATTTACAAGTTAACAATTTACATGGTAAAGTGAATGTGAATCTCCATGGTTAAGAATATATATTATCTAATTTTATAATTAATAATATAATAATTTAAATTAAGGTTAAAATTTAGTTTATTTGTATGTTTTTTTTTTTTAAATTGGGATAATGATGATAATGATTATGATGATGGTTAACATCCACTAGACCAATTTGGTCTATTTGACCTAAAGAAAAGAATTCTTTAGTTTGATTTAAGATTGTATTCTTGTGCTCAAAAAGCTTGGAGAAAAGCCTCCGAGTTCACTGTAATTTTGACATCTTAAAAGGCTAGGAAGGTTATTATTGCAATAAATATTATGAAAGTGAGATAGTACCCATGTCACTCTAAGAGAAAATGATTTTCATCCTCAATGTTCATATTTCCATGGTGTTTTAGGAACTGCCCAACTACCCGGAGCTCATGAGAATTCGTTCTAATCTTGGGTATATTAATTTTCTTCTTTGAGCTAGTTAATACATAGAGATACTTTTGATGTTTTAGGGTGGGGTTGATGACCTCGTTATAATATCTTAATTTCCTTTTAGGTGCTAAATCTTTCTCACACCACATTTTTCTTTGAACTTAGAAGTAACAATATTTTTAATGTTATTAGTGTTTTGCAACGCAACATTCTCATGGATCTCCCAATGGTTTAATGAGGCTCTTGTGTCTTTATACTAACCTCTCTTGAGCCTTAGGTGATTTTGGCTTGAATCTAACACTAGTTTAGAAAGTCTATCATCTCCTATGTTATTGAGTTTGTGCTTGTACTACATAATATTAGTCATAGCTAGGATCTCGATAGGGGAAATACCCAATTCTATAAGGAGAATAGGATAGTGTGTATTGCTTTAATTTTGAGGTTATACGTTATAAAATGCTTATGGATTTGCTCAATATTTCTCGAGGATTCTCTAGAGATTCTGCAACCCCAAAACTCTCATCCATATAAGATAATAGGAGTGACTAAAGTTTCAAAGAGGAACTTCTTTCTATCCCACATTACGAGGTTTGCCATTTTACAATTATTTTCAAGACCAAAATAAGTGTTCCACCCCACATTTATCATTTTCTCAATGATATAGATCGAGTTGATCTTGTGATGAATATCAATCCTTAGGTACTTGTAAGAAGACACTTCCTCCAAGTGACTATTGTTATACATAAAAATTAGCGTAAGTGTCCTTCTCCGATTTGATAATCATTACTTTTTTTTATGAGTGTTAAGGGTCATACCCATTGGAGAGCATAAATCATTAAGATGTCTATGTTGCCTGTCAAGATTAAATGGGCACCTTTCGGGAAGAACAATATCATCATCGTAGAGAAGGACGATGCTTATCCTAGATAAGATCGTGCCAACACAACCTCCTTCCTCAAAACAACCTTCTAGCTTGTCAATGTAAATGCCAAATAGGATATGGGAGAGGGGGCAACCTTCCTTAACTCTGATATTACACTTAATACCTTTCAACCACCCTTCATTGCTCTTTAACTTGGCAATTACATTCTCTTATAACCTTATAGCGACAACTCTCAACTCGAAAGGAACCTTTAGCGCTTCTAATCTATTCCATAGGTTGTTTCTAAGAACCATATCAAAAGCCTTTATAAAGTCCACAAAGCAACAAAAGAGATTGAATTTATCATTACGACATTCTTCCACACTCATTCTAAGGTATCAAGGTGGTTCGTTGTTGAGTTCTCCCTTCTAATACCTGCTTGGCCTTTAGCCCACTTACCTACACTTTCAAGCCATATGCTCAACTTATTTTCCAAAATAATACCATATAACTTGGCTAAGAGAGGGCTTGTCATAATTGTCCAATAATTAGAGGGCTTTAGAAATTGGGATAATGAGGCTCTGAGTCCATGATTTAGGGACCCTTTCTTGACCGATTGATTGAAAAGCTTGTGGATGTGTGGGATGAGGACATGACCTCCAATTTTTAATATTTCCACCTCGTAGCCTTCAATGTCCTTAGCTTTCCAATTTGTGATGCGTTAACCCCAAAATGAGTGTCTTCTAATGATAAAACTTCTTTCGTTGTGAGGAGGGTTTCAAAGTTATCCACGACATTTGGAGATTCATAAAGTTTTTCAAGATAGGAATTCCATTCGTGAAAAGCAATTTTATTATTATATTTACGTCTCCTAGTTAGAAAATGCCTCCAGAATTTCTTGGGAGCTACCTCATAGAGATGTAAGAGATTCTCTTGTCTTTTACAAATATACTACTTTTTCTCATTTTAGTTAGGGCTATGGATATTTTTATCTTGCCAATTTTAAGAGATTCATCAAGAGCTTCCTTAATTTCTCTCCTCGCACATTTACAATGTTTGTCATACCATGGCTTCGTTTTGCTATTTCCTCTATTATTTGAAATCTCAATTGAGAACTTGTTAATAGAATATGAGAGGGTTGTAGTAAAATTATGATAAAGGTCTTCCGTGTTGTCTATACTAGATAAAGGAAGCAAGATAAACTTTAATTCATTTGGAAAGAGATTGTTTTTATTTCTATCAAAGATTAAGTTCTTTTGGCTGTAAGGATTATCTTCTATGGGATCTCTATGCATGACAAAATTGAGAGTTATAAGTAAAGGTCGATGATGAGAGTTAGGCTCCTGGTCATTTACTATGTCAAACTTTATTATTTTTTTGTATAAAGGGAGATCGGAAATATCGTATTCTACCACGCTCCTACCAAACCCATGGATGCATGTCATATGGCTAGAATTGGACCACTTCTTTAGACCATTGCAAATCATGAGGCCCTAAGCACTACAGAGCTTGAGTAGCTCTCACCCAAACAAATTCTCCCCCAGGTCTTTGAGAACTCCTTTTGTACCGGCTAGCGAGAGTAAGGTCTTCATCTAACCAAAGAGGATTAGGGTTAGAATAATAGCTTGGTTTCTTGAAGTTAGAGCATTGAAGTCACTCATTCAAAGGATATTACCTGCATTACTTATGCTAGAAATATAATTCCCTAAACCATTGTAAGGACTATTTTTATCGAGATTCTTTTTCTTATAGCAGTTAGAATTGATGGTGGAAAAATAACAGATTGTTATGTATGCCTTTTTATCATTAATGTGATTAATCTCTATCAAACTATATTTGTCGTAGGGGTAATTTTTATAAATCCTAGGATGGGGGGAGATGTTCTTAACGTAGCAAGCTATACCCCCAATGCCTCTATTGGAGGATCGCTTGTTCCAAGTAGATCATAGTGCAAAGCAATCTATGTTAGGGACCTTAACTTCTTTGTCCTCCATGTATGTTAGGGACATGTATATTAAAATAACTGTTTTAATTCTTATCATAAATTTATGCCTATTCGAATTTACTAGCCATTCAATTTATATAACTAAACTACTAAATAAAATATATAAAAAATATAAATTAAAAAAAAACAACTAAATTTTTAATTGATGTTAAAAATAATAATGTGTTTTATACATAAGATTTCTTAAGATACCTTTCAATACATACATACATACATACATACATACATACATACATACATACATATATATATATATATATATATATATAAGGTGTTATAAATTTGAAAAAAAGTGAAGATTTCTCAAATGTTTTTATTTTCTCACTACTATATATTAACAACAATATATTTATGATGATTAGAATGAGGAAAATGACTTTATTTTTTTAACCTCAATTTACTTAGGTAGTTAATGAGGTTTAGAGAGATCAATTGTGATTAAAGAATGATAATATTATATTATTATGAACCCGCACTATTAGACGTTAGCTTTATAAAAAAAAATTATGTTTATTTTAACATATTGACCTTTAGATTAGTTTGCAAAAGACACAAAGATCAACTTTCCATGAAGATATGGTGTATAGTATTAGCATGGGAGTATATTACGTAATTTTAGTCTTGTAAAGATTTCAATTCTTCTAATGGTTTTTTCTTACGTTGGAGTTCTCGAATGCACATTGTAATAGAGTTATGGAAATGATTGTTATGATCTAGTTTGAATTATGATTATGTAGCCAAATCATTATCTTTAAGAAAAAATATTACGTTACAAGATTTCCTCAGTCCCAAATAGTGAGAATTTTTAGGTATTTTAGGTTGAACACATGAAGAAAGTGGGACACTCAAAATAATATCAAAGTAGAGAAAGCATGTTAAACATACACATGGAATCAATAACCAAATAAGATAAATCATGAGTTTCATTTAATATTCACAATGATATATATTTAGATAATTTTCATGACCATCGACTTTCAGTGACTCTTGGGCTTCAGTGACTCTTGAAATTCCACACCCTAACCTTTAGTGGATTAGGTTTCCAACCCCCCCCCCCCCGCCGTGAATCTAAATGGGTATATATGAGTCCATGAAGAGAGATGTAAGACAAAAGTGCATGAAAACAAATAGTTGAATGTGCTCTCTCAAATGAAGGTATAAAGTGGGAGAACTTGAGGAACACCTATTGTAGTTACTGAAACACTTCCAAATATTGCTAGAATTTTAGGTTTTCTACTACTAGAAGTGATCTCTATTGTCTTGAAAAAGGAGACATTGATGTCTACCCCTAGAACACTTAGTGTAGTTCAAAGAATAGTTCCAAATTTGGGAAGAAAGTGTTATTCTTTTGCTAGAAGAAGTGTCCCTAAGTATTTTAAGAGGGAGACCATAAACCTGGAAAAGGGAGGTCTCAACCTATATAAAGATGAAGAAACTCAACCTCAAAAGGGGAGTCTAAACCTACGGTGGTATAAGGAAGGAAATCAATCAAATGCATGCTTAGGGGATTTTCTGTGTCTATTTATAACTTTGAATATACGTATGTCATCTAATAATCACCCTATGAGCGACCTCAGTTAATTAACTATTGGGTGAAGGTATTACACACTCATGTGCTGGTGTGTGTCTATGTTATTTTAGGCAACATATCGATCAAATTGCAAAATACATAGACACTGGAAATGGAAAACAAGAGAAGCACAATAAGAAATTACAAGAACACAACAATTAATAAGGAGTTCACCCTAATCTCTAGGGCTACGTCTCCGATCTAGCTTTGAGTGGTGGCCTTCTTTTATTGTCTTTAAAGGAGAGAATTACAATGAGGAGCTCAACCTGAGTCTCCTGAAATAGAATTGCATGGCAAGGTGGTTTTTGGATTCCCCAAGCCACTAGAATACACAGACTCTTTACCTTACCAGCTCTTGACCTCTCTCGTCTTTGGTTTCCACTTTTTAACACTCTGAACTAATGCATACAATTCTTTATCATATGTAGGATAGTTAACTACTGCAGGATTAAAAGTCTCAAAATGAGAATATATGGGTTTATCGTGCTGTGTCAACTCTGCTCCCATGGCATAGTCACTGGCTGATGCAGGCGCATGTGACCCAGAAGGGGAAAAATCTATTGATTTATTCCAAAAATCAAAAAGATTATCTACAGGCAAGGAGTGGGATCCTTTGCTTGCTGTTTCTATGTTTTTTTAGTTAAATTTAGAAACTAGATGGGGAGAAAAAAAAACATGCCATCTTTTCTAGATAGGCTTAGAATAAGGCATGCTAAGTTTGTTGTTATAAAAAACAAAGAAAAGCTCTAAGTTACTATGTGTAGCTACTGTTGTAATAAGGCAACTAGGCATGAAAAAGGAAAAAGATACGAAACTTGGCCGCCAATGAGGGAATTTTCTCTCATGTAAAACTCCAGAATTATAGATATATTGTGTGCATGAACAATAGGAGAGGAGGTCAATTCGTAGCTCTTCAATGTAAAAGAAAAAAAGGAGATTGCCTTGAATGAAGAGGAAGAGCGCACATATCTGTGGAGGGCAGAATATAATTGACTATGTAATGACTGTGTGATTTCTCTAGACAGCATATATATAAAAATTGTTTTGGTATTGTGAACCGAAGGGACTGTATGTGCGTGTTGAAAGTGTTGTGTGTGCGCTATTTCAATAGAACTGTGTTGTATGCCTGTGGTAAGTTATAAATGCTATGCATTCAGAATGATAGATCGGTAGAATTATGTGGGTTTATATTGGAACGCTCGGCATTGAACTTTGAAAATAAACCTGTGTATAAGTGAATTGTGTGCGCACCATAAACACATTAAAAGGCCAATTTGAAGGACTACTACACACCCTTGCTGGAGAATGCATGTGCGTATTAAGCTACGCTGTGCACATATCATATATAAGATCGAAATCTGGTGTTTTGTGACTAAAATAAAGTACGCGCATCGAGTGGAATGCAGGGATTATATATAGCTGGAGTTTGTTATGTGATTTGTATGGTTTAATTGCAAAACCGTAGAACTGTGGGGATATTATATGGATAGTGTATGGTTATAATATTCCAGGTGAGGATTGTAATGCGTATTCAATTTATTGTGCGCACACTTGTATGTGCAATGGTTATATTCTATATGCATTTTCTCTATTTTGAAGGACTGCCTCTATATGCCTTCCCACTATAAATGCGTGATCCAAGGGAGACAGAGCCGGGTATTGAAGATATCGTAATCAAATTGGAGTGATTGTCATTAGAGCCAGAGACTGGTCCATCATTAATGGTATCAGAGCCAGCCATTGACATAGAGTTGAATCTCAGGAACAAGAGAAGGATGGCTTTCAGAATTGGAAGAGGTCGAGGACGTGGTGGAAGAGGACGACCTATTGCAAATGCCGAAATAATGGAAAGCATAGCAGAGCTGCGAGCTAGATTGGATGCGCTAACCTCCGGCAGGAACATAGATGATCGAGACGTGAGTGAACCTGAAGAGGAAGCTACTGAGGAGGAAGCTGTAGATATTTCTCCTGAGATGAAGCTCTTTCAGTCAGTGTTGAAATCCACAGCTAGGCCATGGAACCAGTTAGTACCAGTATATCAAGGAGGACTAAATCCAGAAGCACTGATCGAGTGGATTAACTGCATGGAGAAATTCTTCGATTATGAAGAAATTGAAGATGAGAAGAAGGTAAAGTTTGCTGTCACCAAACTAAAAGGCCATGTAGCGCTCTGGTGGGATGGCGTGTAGGTGGAAAGGAACAGACTGGGTAAGCAGCCAATCAAGAATTGGAGCAGAATGGCAGCGAAGTTAAAAGGTAAGTTTTTGCCCAGTAATTATCAGCACACATTATTTAGGCAAATGCAAAATCTTAGGCAGAGAGCCTTAACAGTGAAGGAATATACAGAGTAGTTCTATAGGGTGAGCATAAGAGCTCGAGAAGCCCAAGTCACAGATGAGAAAGTGGCTAGATATATGAATGGCCTCAGGATGGACATTCAGGCTGAGATAAGTTTACTGTCTCCCAAAACAGTAGAGGAAGCTTATCAGATAGCACTGAAAGCTGAGGAAAAACTCATGAGGAAGCAGTGTGCCAAAGGGAGAGGGACTTTCAGAGGAAAAAAAAGTCAAGGTGGTAGTGGAAGATCTACAACACCTGCAAAAGGAGCTAGCAGTAGCTCAACCCAGCATGCATCCACGGGAGGTGATGTAAGAGGCAGAGGGAGTTTTTCTAGAGGTAGATGAGGCAGAGGGAGTTTTTCTAGAGGTAGATGAGGCAGAGGAGGAGGTAGAGAAGTAAGATGCTACAAATGCAATAAGCTAGGACATAGAGATTTTAAGTGCCGAGAGAGTGGAGAGATAAAGCAAAGAAATGCAATTGTGGCTCCAGCTGAGGAAGAGGCAACAATGGCAGAAGTAACAGAAGAAATGGATACACCAGAAAGCGGAGAGTCTCTGGTACTTAATAAAGTTTTGATTAAACCAGCAAAGGAGGTGACTGAACCACCCCAGAGGAAAACTTTATTCAGGACAGTATGCAAAGTTCAAGGGAAATGTTGCAAGATGATCATTGATAGTGGCAACACTGATAACTTGGTTTCTACAGAAGTAGTAGAGAAATTGAAGCTGAAGAAAATGAGGCACCCAACACTGTATAAAGTGTCATGGTTGCAAAAGGGACATCAACTGCTGGTAAGTGAACAGTGTGAGGTAGAATTTTATGTAGGCAAATATAAAGATAAAATTGTTTGTGATGTGATGCCTATGGACGTGTGTCACATATTGCTTGGAAGACCTTGGCAATATGACAGAGAAGCCATGCATGATGGGAAGAGGAACACCTACAAGTTTGGAAAGGATGGTGTCAATCACACATTGTTGCCTTTGTAGGAAGATGTACCAGGACAGAAGACTGATTCAAAAACCTTGTTATTTGGAGAAAAGGAGTACTTGGAGCAGGTGATGGATGTACAAAAGACTGTTCAGAGAAATGGTGAGAAAGTGAAGACGAAAGAGTCTAATCAAAATGTTGAACTAGCTCATGATTGCTCCAGAGTCGTTGAAGGTATAAAAGGTTGTGTGAAGTTTCCAAAATCTACTCCTAATGAAGTTATGAATTGTACAGGAAACTAGATCTTCAAAGAAGGGAACTGGAAAAACAGAGGACGTATGCACAGGTTCATTTGCTGAGGAAACAAGACAGGGAATTTTTCATGAAGGACAATCATGAAGCAGAAGATGGTAAGAAGGCGAGACTAGCTGATAGTCTCATGGTGAATACAAATCAGCATGTTGAAATATTGCTAGAGAAAGCTGAGGAGAAATCGAGTGAAAATTTTTTGGATCCTGAAAAAGACTTGGAGCTGCAGAAAAAGAAATTGGTGACTGAATCGACAAATAAGACAAGTGGGTCTTGTGATTTTAATGCTAACAATTTGATTGTGTTTACAGGTGATGAGCCAAAGTATGCTGCAGAGGGACAGGAAGCTTGGGAGGTAGCAACATCTATCACGGCAACGGAAGAAGCTTCTATGGTAGCAGCTGAATTAACAGAAATTCGGAACAACAGCAGTAAGCTGGACATAGAAATTGAAGAAATATGGCAGCTCATGATGCAACAATCCAAATGGAGAAAAATAGAAATAGCAACAAGCAAGATCGATCAGAACTTGAACCTGATTGACACGAGGAAGAAGATGGAGGAAAGGGCAACAGAAATGCAGCGGCAGCAAAGGAATAAAGCATTTGTACAGTTGCAGAACAAAGTATGGGATCCAAGAAGACCAAGACCACAAACACCATGATCAGGAGACCATGAATTTTTTCTACCTTGGGAGTCTGATGCAGGCGCATGTGACCCAGAAGGGGAAAAATCTTTTGATTTATTCCAAAAATAAAAAAGATTATCTACAGGCAAGGAGTGGGATCCTTTGCGTGTTGTTTCTATGTTTTTTTAGTTAAATTTAGAAACTAGATGGGGAGAAAAAAAAACATGCCATCTTTTCTAGATAGGCTTAGAATAAGGCATGCTAAGTTTGTTGTTATAAAGAACAAAGAAAAGCTCTAAATTACTATGTATAGCTACTGTTGTAATAAGGCAGCTAGGCATGAAAAAGGAAAAAGATACCAAACTTGGCCGCCAATGAGGGAATTTTCTCTCATGTAAAACTCCAGAATTATAGATATATTGTGTGCATGAATAGTAGGAGAGGAGCTCAATTCGCACCTCTTCAATGTAAAAGAAAAAAAGGAGATTGCCTTGAATGAAAAGGAAGAGCGTGCGTATCTGTGGAGGGCGGAATATAATTGACTATGTAATGGCTGTGTGATTTCTCTAAACAGCATATATATAAAAATTGTTTTGGTATTATGAACCGAAGGGACTGTATGTGCGTGTTGAAAGTGTTGTGTGTGCGCTATTTCAATAAAACTGTGTTGTATGCCTGTGGTAAGTTATAAATGTTATGCATTCAGAATGATAGATCGGTAGAAGTATGTGGGTTTATATTGGAACGCTGGGCATTGAACTGTGAAAATAAAACTGTGTATAAGTGAATTGTGCGCGCACCATAAACACATTAAAAGGCGAGTTTGAAGGACTGCTGCACACCCTGGCTGGAGAATGCATGTGCGTATTAAGCTATGCTGTGCACATATCATATATAGGATCGAAATCTAGTGTTTTGTGACTAAAATACAGTACGCGCATCCAGTGGAACACAGGGATTATATATAGCTCGAGTTTGTTATGGGATTTGTATGGTTTAATTGCAAAACCATAGAACTGTGTGGATATTGTATGGATAGCGTATGGTTATAATATTCCAGGTGAGGATTGTAATGCGTATTCAATTTGTTGTGCGCACAATTGTATGTGCAATGGTTATATTCTATATTCATTGTCTCTATTTTGAAGGACTGCCTGTATATGCCTTCCAACTATAAATGCGTGATCCAAGGGAGATAGAGCCGGGTATTGAAGATATCGTAATCAAATTGGAGCGATTATCATTAGAGCGAGAGACCGGTCCATCACTGGAATTTGTTTGCATCTCAAATGGTCTTTGTAGATCAGGTAGTGCTAGTACAGGTGTTGTACTAATCTTTTCTTTCAAGGTGTCGAAGGTTTTTTGATGTTTGCGTCTGCACTAAAACACCTTCTTCAATCTGCCAAAGCATGTAACGGAGTTGCAATTGAGGAAAAGTTAGAAATGAACTTCTTCAAATATTGTGCTGCCCCTAAGAAGCTTCTCACTTCTGTAGCAAACTTGGGTTTAGGCCATTTCACAATGACTGCCACCTTAGAGGAATCTATTTTCAATTCACCAACCCCTATTATATGACCGAAATAATTCAAAGATTTTTTTCCAAATTCACATTTTGAGAGTTTAACATGAATTTTTTCTCTTTTCAAAACATCTAATGTCTACTTAACATGCTTTAAGTGTTCATCCCACATTTTACTAAAACTTAGAACATAATCTACATACACAATAAAAAAATCATCAAGAAAAGGTGTGATTACATCATTCATTAATCTCATGAATGTAGCAAGAGCATTAGTTAAGCCAAAAGGCACAACGAGCCACTCATATAATCCCTGCTTTGTTTTGAAAGTAGTCTTCCATGCATCTTGTTCTGCAACTCTGACCTGATTGTATGCAATGTGCAAGTCTAGCTTGGTGAAATAAACAACTTATTTCAATTGATCTAAAAGATCATCTATTGGAGGAAGGGGATAACAATTTTTTATTGTTATCCTATTGAGTGCTCAGTAATCAATGCACATTCTCCACGAGCCATCTTTCTTTCTCACCAAAACGATTGGTGACCCACATGGTTATGTGTTAGGATTGATGAACCCCTTCTTGAGTAACTCTTGCACCTGCTTCTTGATTTGAACATTCTCTAAAGAAGATAACCTATACATTCCAAGGTTAGGAAAAGGAGCATCTTGATGCAAAATAATATCATGTACTATTTCCTTTTTGGGTGGCATACCTTTAGGTTCTTGAAACAAGATATCATACTCTTAAACAACATTTTCTAAATTAGCTCGTTGTTTATCATTACAGCCCACAAATACATCGGTTTTATCACGTTTCTTTTCCCTTACAACCATCAGTAAGAATTTTTTGCATGAATCTATCATTCTTTTCATCTGCCCTAAGTTTATGAGAGTATAATTATTCTTGAGCTTATGAGCTCTTACAAAGTATTTGATTCCATCTTTGACAAGTAGATACTTGTTCTCAGCTCTATAGAAAATAGCTTTTCTATCATACAAGTAAGGACTTCATAAAAAAATTCCACATATATCCGAAGGAATTATGTCTAACTCAACCTCATCTAGAAATGCTGACCCAAAAGAAAACTTGAGTTTACACTGCCTAGCCACTTGCAGTTGTTCTTTATCATTCAACCATCCTAATGGGTATGGTTTCTTGTGAGGTGTAGTTGCTAATCCTAGTTTCTTTACAATTGCTTTAGAAATTAAATTTACTTGTGAGCCACTCTCAAACAAAGTATCAATCTTTTGATGTTTGGAAATAACTCGAATATGGAAACTCTCATGTCTTTTTCTCTCATTTTCTTCATCAGTACTAGATTGTGTAGAATTACTAGTAGATGATTCAAAATTCTTACCTTTTATACCTGTGGCAGCAATGGTTGTTTCATCTTTGGAGTCTTAACCCAAATTTTTCTGAATAGCTACAGTAGTCTTCTTCTTCTTGCCCTCAAATTTCTTAGGTCTCATCTCTCGATGCAGAATCCAACAATGATCATCATCATGCCCATCCTTTTTATAGTGAGTGCATGAAGCTTTGCTTTTCTGTGCAGTGTTAGCCTTCCTTTCTTTCCAATTCTGCTTTCTTTTCTCCTTGCTCTTGGTTGGAGTGGTTTGGGATGGTCCCCCAACTTCTAGATTTCCATTCTTTCCTCTAGCTTGTAGGTGAGAAGCTTGTACAGATAACTCATCTATACTACTGGGATTAAACTTGAGGATGGTATGCCTCATGTATCTATATAGACCACCAATGTACTTCAACGGAGTCTCTCGTGAGTCTAATGAGATTCCTAGAATCAATGCTCTCTTTCTAAATCCCTGAGTGTACCTTGCACACTTTGCCCTTTCAACTGTCAAAGAGTGTGCCAACTCATCATGTCTTGTTGCATGTAGGCCAATGGATAGAACTTCTTTTTGATGGCAGACACAAATTCACTCTAGACAGAGATAGTCTTACCATGTCTTTTCATGTCATCTTGGGTTTTGCCTTCCCACCAAACCAAGGCAGTGCCTCCAAGGCATAGGCTTGCCAGCTAAATCTTGCTCTTGTCTCAATTGATGTTTTGTACTTTCCAATAAACATCAATTTGTCTAATCCAATTGTCCAACTTTTTTGCATTTAGCTCTCCATGATATATAGGCAAATCAAATTTAACATCTAGCTTGATCAAGGATGCTTTCTCATTATGTACAGGGCTATTAGGAGGTGTGAGAAATCTTTCCACTTTCCCATTTCCTTTTGAGTGGTGATGGCAGTGAGACTCATCTTCTCCTTTTCCCTGTTTAGAGCTTGATGAATCTTCATCCCTATGTTTTCTAAAGTCCCTATACATTTCTTCTACCATGGACTTCATCGCTAAGAAACTTTCTATGAATTAAGGATTTGGCCCACTAGAACCTTCCTCTAACATTGTCTTTCGAGGATAGACTCTCCAATTTTAGGATTAGTTTCGACCAACTCTCCTTCTCCTAATTTGAGCTTTGATCTAGTGAGCATTCACCAACTCAATCTTGTCTAACCTTACAACCTAGATCTCTCATACCACTTGATCTGATAGTACAATATTGTTTAATCTATTTATCATGTGAAAAATGATGGGATTGGGAGAGTTTATAATTAATATATATATATAATATTATATATATATATATAATATATATCTGTTGGACTAATAGTGGCCTAAGATAAATTTAATTAGAGTACCCATTCATTTCTTAGGTACTGGAGCTAGAAGTAATCACATGATACTGAACTACTCTAAATCTATTGTAGATGTGGTTATCTAAATAAATTTAATTCTTTGAGCTAGATGCTCTCCATGTCCTTAGGTAATGTAAGCACTGGTTCCAATAGTATATTTTTGTGGATGAGCTACTATTGAGTCAAAATGTAATAAGGAATATTTAGATACCAACTTCATACAATAGACCAGTGTGCAAGATTGGTCCATTATGGGTAATATGAAAGTCTAGTTCATTAGGTCAGACCCTCATAGATCTTAAGTTTGACTAGGGCCCAACATGTCAACTTGATGGTTTTTGGAATGTTCAAAATCCAATTTAGAAGCTGGAAATAGTTGTTTAGGTGTATTAAGAACTACAAAAAACATCATGCACACATTTATAGAATTGGACAATGTTAACATGCCCTCATATTCTAATATGAGGTAGGGAAAGGTAGCCATAGTTTTCTAAATGAGTAAGTAGGTGGTAGTATTAGGAATTCTAAACTAGGTTCATTTTTATAATGGAGCTTATTCTCCCAAACAATTAAATCACTTAATCCATGATTGAACTATGAATACATGAGAAGATATCATAGCATGTTTAGAAAAGAATAAATAAACTAAACTTAGTTCTTAATAGCTATAGGAAAAATATGAGGATATAATTCTTAGTTTCAAATAATTGTGCAATTAAGGTGGAATGATAAGGTTAGTATTGGGCATGTAGTAAAAAAAACTCTGTAGGGAAGATAGATACAACAACATTTGAGGGAGATATCTACATATTAGAACAGAAAATTGTCTGATGTTAACAAGTTGATGTTGGGTTATAGGGTCCAAGTTGGACTAACCTCTAGCTACAATGGCTAGAACCACCAATATTAGAATAATTAACCTACAGTGGCTAAAACCATGAGTATTAAAATAATTACCATAAAACATGAAATTAAGAAACAACCTATATCAAGCCTATATACTTTGTTGAGATATTGTAATAACAAACCTTACAAACTTATCCCTTCCCGGAATAACTAAAATAATTCCCTCCATAAGATAATCTCTAAGAGCTTAACGAATTGCAAGTAACACATGAAGTTCGGTAGCCAGAGAAAACTCTCTCTAGGAAACGTTTCATCAGAAACCATCACTGGAATAGATATACTGAAGCTAACTTGTAGCAACCTCACAGATATTAGGCTAACAATTTGTCTAATAATCCTTGGTACAAAGTTAAAGATATACTTAGTATGTCTGGTGCGGACTCTGAATTTTCACATATTTACTCGCTCCCTCCAGCATTGTACCCATCTCTAACTTGGATTTTAAGGGAATAAGTTTCTCCAGGGAACTGATTTTTCCATGGATTTTCCTTCGACAATGGCGCGCTGCAATGCTGTGAGGCTCCACTGAAAGGTGATTAATGGAATCACCATATAACTGATACTTATTCCGCTTCTAATCAGCAAAATTTACATTTGGCAAAGGTGATAGGGAGGAGACAGAAAGCTTGTGAGATGAAAAGGAAATTAGATTGAAATCCATTAGCCACAAGAGAAATATGTTCTGTAAGTTCTCATTCCTTCCAATCAAGGAAGATGATAGGGAGGAGACAGAAAGGCTTGGAGATGATAAGCTGAAATCAGACTAAAATTCAGTAATAACAGGAGAAATATTGTTCTGCGAGTTCTTTCTTTATATCAGTGAGGATGATAGGTAGGAGAGAGAAGGCTTGGGAGATGACAAGTTCAAATCAGATAGAAATCCGTTAGCCACAATAGAAACATTGTTCTGCACCACGTTCTGCTTGCTTTCGATCAACAAATCAGATCATAGGGAGGAGACGGAAAGCTTGGAAGATGATAAGTTGAGATTACACTGAAATCCATTAACCACAAGAGAAATACTACAATTGTTTCACAAGATCTCCTAATTTCCAACGTTGGAACTTCTCGGGAGATTCTTGATTACATCTTGAATAGTACAGCAACATAGGGTTGTTGGTCGCTTAGCTATTGGTTCCTCATTACTGTCCACATATGGCTCTGAGGGACTTAACATAGTCGATATCAGTGGCACTTCGCACTTCCTGCCTAACTCCGACATGGAAGAAACGTAAGAATACCCCATTGTATATTCAATATTCTCTTCCACAGTACCTTCATCCCCAACCAAAATAAATTTATCTACCGGTATTTCATATAAATAGAGAGGCCCAGTGGATGAGATGTGAGAGGAAGCATTAGTATATGCATTATGGTCAAAAATATTATAGTTGTCACTCTCAACTGAAACATAAGAATACCCCATTGGATCTTCAGTATTCTCTTGCACAGTACCTCCGTCCCCAGCCAAACTAAATTCATCTACCTGATTATCATATTCATTCCTCTCTTCCAAAGTACCTCCGTCTAGCAAACTAAATTCATCCACGGGTATTTCATATAAATCCTCAATGGTTGAGATGTGAGGGGAAGCATGATAATACCGAGTATCCTTGAAAATATTATAGGAGTCACTCTCATGATCTTGCATCTCTCCCACAGCCATTCCCATCCCCTAGTTCTCATTCTCATTTTGAAAATCTCCCATTCCCTCTAAATAAATGTAAATATTAAACTTGTGTTAACAATAATTTAAATTTGCATTGGTTTATGTAAGCGTATTATTATTTTTAATAACTAGTTATAAATAATTGTTTTTAGTTATAAATTTGTTAATAATTATGTAAATTTTTGTTGATTATTAAAAAAATATTATATTATTTTTTAAGTAGTAGTATAGGTTTTTATTTTTGAATACGGTTTTTAGTATTTTAATTATTATTAGTAATATTAAGCCCGTGGTGGTATTTAACTTCTCTCTAATATTTATAGTATTATACGAATATCAAAGGTTAAGATTTATCTTTTTCTAATTAATATATCTGAAATTAATTAATTAAATAAAATGTATAATACTATGGTATTGGTCCATGGTATTGTAACAAAAGCTATTTACAAGTTAACAATTTATATGGTAAAGTGAATGTGAATCTCCATGGTTAAGAATATATATTATCTAATTTTATAATTAATAGTAATGATAATTTAAATTAAAGTTAAAATTTAGTTTATTTGTAGCAGCTGAGTGGTTGGTCATGATCAGTGAGTTTGGCTTTCAGATTAGGTATATCAAAGGTAAAGGGAAAAATGTGTCATATTATCTTAGTAGGTGGATATAGTTAAATCGCATTGTAGTTATGAGCTTCTGTTAGACAGATTGACAAGATAGGATCTTGAAGTAGGCCAAAAGGATAACAAGTATGTAGAGATTATGCACAGGTTGTAGTATATTGAATGTTGAGGTATAGGAAGTTGTATAGGTAGAGGTATAGGTAGTGTTATGGGTAGAGGTATATGTAGTCGTACATGTATATGTACAAATTAGCTCAAGAAGGTGATCTTGAGGGAGTTTCATGTGAAACGATATTCAGGAAACTCAGTATATAAGAAGATGATGACAATAGTGAAGAAATTCTATTATTGGCCAAATTTGAAGAGATACATAGCAATGTTTATGGTTATATGCTTGGATTGTCAATAGGTGAAGGAAGAGTATAAGCATCCATGTGGCTCGAACAACTAATCCCAATTCTAGAGTGGAAATCGAAGGTCATTTCAATGGAATTTAGCATAGGTTTTTCAAGGATAGTGAGACAACATAAGGAAGGCTCTCATCCTAGATTCATAGATGCACATAAGGAAGGCTCTCATCCTAGGTTCATGGATGCTTACAGTTGTAAATGCATAGTATGTGCACTATCATCGTGTTGAAGACCTTTGTCTCACTATCAGTAGTGGGTTGGAATTTATTTGACTTGGTGAGCTTAGTGTCAAATAACATCTAGAGGCTCGACCAAAATGTTCTCAAGAACCTGCTATCATGATCTGATATAATGGTATGAAGGATTGCAAAATGTACCCATATTCATTCAAAGAAGAGTTTGGTAGTGTAATCTATTGTGATACTCCTCTTGTAAGATGAAAATATCGCCATCTTAGAAAATGTACCCACAACCACAAATACATAATCATTACCATGATTGGTAAAAGGGAGGCCTCATATATAGTCCACAAAGACAGATTCCGAGGGCTGGATAGGAGTATCTAGTGGAGTGGATAGGCCTAGATTGTAGATGGATGTCTTCATGGTAACACATGTAGTATTGGATCTGACATGTTTTCCAACATCTTACCAAAGTTTTGGATAGTAAAAATACTTCTATAGTATGCCCACAATTTTCTCCACGCAAAAGTGCCTTGTGACTAGATTGTAGTGTGCCTCCCAAATCCATTTACCATGCTTGCTTGATGGAACAAGAAGGTGTCCCACACGATATAATAATGTGTTGTGGAGTTGGGAATATGGAACATTCATGTCATCCACTAGAATTTGATAAGTGGTCATGAACGCTGGTTCCTTCCTGTACAATTGCAACCATACAAAGGTTTCATTACCACAACAATTGAGAATAGTAGTTAGTGTTACAAATGCGGGTCCATTGAGGAAATATGCAACATGATTGGTGGTTCCCTTCTTGTATTTAATGTTCAAGTGGAATTGTTTTAGATATGTATACAACTTATGATGATGACCATTGTGCAACTTCCTTTGTGTCTGTATAATCCAAAGAGGATGGTGATATGTGTGGATGATCATTTCCTTCGCCATAATGTAATGTTTCCAATAATGGAATCTCTTCATTATAGAATACATCTATCTATCATAGGTGGTGTTCTTTCAAATTGTATTAGAGAGTGTCTCACTTTGATAGGCCACTCGATGCCCTTACTCATCTAGAGTTGAACCAATAGAATAGTTGGAGGCATGTGTCTCAATTTCAAAAGGTTATTGCATGTCTAGAAATGTGGGCATACGTGCAAAGAATAGGTGGTTCCTCATCTCAATTAATGTATTATGTTGGGACTCGGACTAAGAAAACTTTTCCTTCACTTCTCCCTTCATAACCTAATTCAAAGTCCAAGTGATGTAGGAGAATCCCAAAATTAGCCTTCGATAAAAATTGACAAGACCTAAAAATCTAAGAAGCTTTATGAGAGTGATCAGGGTTGGAAAATATTGAATAAATTGGATGTTAGCCAGATGCAGATGCAAGCCTTTCTCATCTATGATGTAACCAAAATATTGCACCTAACTCATACCAAAGGTGCATTTCTTGTGGTCATCACATATTTTGTGCTATTGTAGGGTCTAAATGATCTGTCAAATGTGTTGCAAGTGGTCTTCCTAAACCTTGTTGAAGATAAGAATGTCCTCTAGATATACAAAGATGAATTAGTTAGTGAAGGGATACAATATGTTATCCATCAACCTCATAAAAGTAGTAGGTGAGTTGTCAAACAAAAATGCATGACCAACCATTAAAAATTCCCTCCTTCAATTTTAAGGTGGTTTCCATAAATTTGTGGGATCTATTGGAATGTGGTGATAGCTAGACTATATATTGATCTTGTTGAAATACTTGTTCCTATTAAGTTGGTTAATAAGGTCATCAATCCATAACACAATTATTTTGTTTAGTGCCTGATAATTAAAGCATAGCCTCCAGGTCTTACACTTCTTCTACACAAGTACAATCGGTCTCACACAAGGTGAGGAGCTTGGTCAAATATGCTCTTTTTGTAGTAGCTCTTGGATATACCACTCCATCTCTTCATTTTCTAGAAAGGCATAGTGGTATATCAACCCATTGGCTAGAGGTACTTTAGGGGTTAGATCAATCGAATGATTGGCCTAACAGTATAAGGGCACTACTATGGATGAGAAGAAGATGTTTTTTCATTCTTCCATGAACTTATCCACTTACTTTTGTTGCATAGACAAGCCTTTCCCACGGGCCATGGATGTGAACACAATCTTCCCCTAAACTTGAAAGTGAACAGAAAATTAAACAAATTTCCCTTATTATGAGATGATCTTACTAATTTTTTTAGAAGAGATCAAAGAGATGGTGGTAGGCGGGGAAACCTATCGTACCCTCTATAAATTATTTTCCAAAGTAATAATAATAATGTGAGGACTCGAGTCAAACGCAACATGATACTTCCATAATTATGATTGACCTAATCATACATCACAAACTTCAAGAGGAGCAACATCTTATAGTACCTCATCCATTAAGGGCTTGATGTTGTATCGAATATGACATTATTGTCTAACGTGAACATCTCATCCTTGGTGAAGTCACCTAATGCTGTATAAAGGTGGGTGTGGTGTGGTTGGTAGGACTAACTATTTCATGACCTCCATAGAAATTAGGTTCTTTTGGCTCCTGCCATCAACAATGAACTACAATGGTGAACCCTTCGCCAACATATGTGAGTGGAAGAGACACTCCCCCTACTTTACAACTAGTGTCCTATTCCTTTTGGTCATTTCCAATATTCTATTATAATCACTATCACTAACTAGTCACGTCCGGTAAGTGTTAGCTTGTGATTATTCTAGCTCTGGTAATATCTTCCTCCTCATAGTTCTACAAACCTCAATATGAAGTTCTTGTATGGAAAATAGTGTTCAGACTTTGATGTTTCCTTACTCCAATCAAGGCTTGGTAGTCCATCCAATTACCATTGTGCTCAAAATACTAACATAACACTCATAAAATTTTGTTTGAAATATTATAATAGTAGATAATGTATTATAATATTGGTAGACATTTGATATTATCTTATTCTATGTGATAAAACTTGTATACAACCTACATAAGGTCCCTCTATGCAACCCACCACAACTCTTCTAATAGTCGTTCACATGGACAATACATATGACAAACCTATGCTATCTTTATTTGAATCTTGTACACGAGCCTATTTTTTAACCAACCATGCTAACAAATCATTACAAACCAAGCATGCCCATAAACTCAATATTACATCCATTGGAATGTTATACCTAGGATTCAAAATTCATATAACATAAAATATTAGGATTTACAAATTATAGAAGACTAGATATAGAATCATCTTCCTAAATAACTGCATCACAATAACTAGAGAAAATTGTTGTCAAACATCATGAAATCATCATGCATGCACACATACATCACATTCACACATACAGATACATCACACACATGTCTATATATAGCACATAAATTCATGAATCATGTTTAATATTTCATGGAAAGTTAATAAAGGGAAGGTTAAAGAGATTCTCTCCTTGAATTTATTTTATATCGGAAAATCCATAACATGGTTGTCTCATTATGTTATTGTTCCTCATTATTCATATTCTTTCACCATCCATGTGCATCTCGTTTTACTATTTTCATCATAGTTGTATCAAAAAAAAACTTATGTCCTTTTGGATATAATTTTACCTAATTATTTACTATTTAAAATCATGTGATTCGAGACATGCATAGCCACATTCAATATCACAATCCTAAAAGAGTTCCTTCTTTGAGGAAATTTGTATCAATGACTATCAATTTTTCATTGTCCATAGTACTCAACTAAACCCATGCTTCAGTGGTTCTAGTCATGTTACAAGTCTTCATGATCTTGTTATACTCATGTACCTAGAAGGAGAAAATTATTTTCCAAATCACTCGCCATATCCAACTTTCGAGTCCACAAGAATATCCTTCTCATCAATACCTTTCAATTTGTTTTTCATTTTGTTGATTCCAATACTTTTCTTAGGAGTTATTCTCTCCAAAGGTGCAACTTGTTACCAATGATTTTCATGTCTTATTTTGCCTACATCTTTCTCTGTAATTTTTGTGGGATTTGGGACTTCAGCCCAAAATCATGGGTTCATCATGTCAATATGTTCATTAATATTTTCCTAGTTTCTTTCTCCATTCCCCATTTTCTTATAGAAGTTAAAATTTATCCCTTCCACATTTTCAACATGGAAAACCTATATAGTACCTCCCTCTGAAATCCTGAGACCGTTCTTGGGAATCTTCACAGAAATTTTCGTTCATATCAAAATTTTGGGTCAAGAGTTGCATTTTCCTCAAAATTATCTTTCATCTATATCGTTATACAAGGAATCTAGATTACCACCTTGATTACATATAGTAACACCATTGTATCCCTCTCTTAGTAGGTAGCACCCCCAAAGAAAACAAGGATCCCATTTAAGTTGTAACTATGCACTTTGATGAATTTGCAAAACCTTATGCTACGTGCAAGATTATTTTATTTTCTAGTGTCATACTCTATCGTCATGTATAATATAAGCCATTTTTCAATATATGTATAATCATTTTGATTTGTTTTAACATTATGCTAGCTTATGCTTGTGTAAGGAGAGCCAAATTTTGGTTATGGTTAAATCTCCATAGTGAAAGTCTTACCTAAAATATTTAACATGTACATGTACATTCATTTGTAGATGGAGTTACAATATTTACCAGATTGAAAAAATATATAGATATTTGTAATTTAATTATATAAACATGAAAAATCACATACACACATATATACATTGATTCCCTTTTTATCATATAAATAAAGACAATGATCATCTATTTTGATAATTATAATATCAAAGAAATCATTAATTATATATAATCATAATTATAATAAAAATACTATTATTAAGAATCAATATAGATCCATTCAATTATGTGCCAACCAAATATTAGAAGGAATTAAATCTACTCAGCAAATTGTTTTATAATTAAATGACGTTTGTATTATGATTATCTAAATATATGATAAATCCAAAATTAAAATATCATATCAAAAATAAAAAATAATTTGTGATAATTTTGATAATAACTAAATGGAATTCCCCAATGGTGGTGATCATATGAGATTGCAAGTGTCCCAAGTGATACCATCGGTGACTGTGCCTTTGCCACGTGGTTAATTACTCAGCCTTTATTGTCGTTCCTTTCATCAAATTTCAGGCATGATGATTAACTACCCCTAGCTATTTGTTATATTTATTGTTTGGAGAGCATTTCAATCCAGTCTACTAGATTGGGCAACGAGTTTTTGTAGTAAGGAGGTTGGATGTGTTTGGGTTGTGTGCCATGGTGACTCTTTGGGGCTTCTACCAAGGGTAAGGAGGGATAACTGCGAACGTGATTCTCTAGTTTGGGTTGGTCTTTGGTTATTGGTATTCCCCTGAGACTGTGGTACTTGAGTGTGTGGTGTATGGTTTTGTCTCATCACCAATGTGTGTCCCCAATTGTCAGCGAATTTATGGAAAGTCTAATTTTGTTTGTCTCATGATTAGTGTAAGGTCTCTTTCTCTTTAGTTACTCATATTTTCTATGCAGTTTCAAGATTTTGTCTTTGTGGGTTGGACGACATTCTTCCATGGTCTTAATGCTTGACACTCCTCCTGATTTGTTCCAGACTGAATGTGATATCTTATTCTTTGGAAAATTCAGAAGGTGGTTTAAGTCTCTATGTTTTTTTGAAGTCATAAAAGTTACTCCATTCATTTGGGGTGGTGTTTTTCTTTCTAGTAATTCCACTGGGTTGTGAGGAGGCTCTGTCCAATCTAGTTCTCTAGTGTGGGTTTCCTTATGTTTTTTTTATTAAAATATTTATTCGTTTAGTCTTCAGGTTTCCTCTCAGTGGTGGGATTGGTGTCATGGTCTTTGGATTTTCATCACCTCTTACATGTATCACGATGATCTCTTCTTCTTCTGCTCCTATAGCCAATTGTCAATTGTTACGATAAAACTACTATGGTTAGCTCAAGTTGGGTTAGAAAGAATGGTAGAAAAGTCAAAGAATAATATTTAATTAATTATCTAAATAGGTTTTTATTAATAAATAAATAGATGAGATGTATGTACTTCATAATGAGGCACCTAAAAATGAGATTCTTGCCAAAATAAAACTAAGATAAAATTTCAATGATAAGTAAGATTTCATAATTCTTTCATGATAAGTATTCTAGAATAAAATCATATATAATCACTTAATGGATGGGAGAGGAATATCCATTATGTTGCTTAGTTAGAGAAACATGCTAAGCTTACAAAAGCCTAAAAGTAGCATGGGAGAGAAAGGTGAGCTTTTACGGAAAATCCTAGGCACGTGGATAAGAATGTCCAAAAAATGGATGGTGATAGAAGGAAACCTTATCATGAAAGACAAGTATTTAATAATTGATAAGGGGAGCAAGTGGGGGTTGATTCCTCGCAAGGAGATCTTAGCTCAGGGGTGAACAGGAGGGACAGTTCTAGGATGGGTGGAAAAGGTGTGAAATTCCCATGTATCCCTAACATGGAAAATTTTAGGGGCCAATATTCGCAAGTGGGCTAATTTTCCTTGGTTTTTACAAAAAAAGGATTCACTAATTTCCATTGTTTACTAATAGTGATTCACCTAGATTTTATAGTAGAAAATTAATTTAATATTAAAAATTACCAAAATTGTATCAACACTATATCTCAAACTATTAGAAATTTTCATGTTTTTACAAATATATCAACAAGCATTTTATAATTTTCAATTTGGGGACTATTAAGATTTGCCAAGGTGTTCTAATCTTTATGACACATTTTCACCCTTAAAATTTTCCCTCATCCCTAATGATGAATCAAATTGAATTAACTATTATTAGATTTCATGTGAAAAATTCCATGAGTATGTTACATTCAAGAGTTACTTGTAGTAGGGATATTGAGTTATCTATAATATGAACATATGGTAGCGATCTATGTATATGGGGATTTGGAATAGTAATTTTGTGGATTGAAAGGGGAATTGACTAGGAAGTTGTTATGGCTATTTATTTTTATTATACTATAAGAAAAACAAGTTGTATGGTGATATGTGGAGATTTGTTGGTATTTACAGTATTAATTTATTTTCCAACTCTATTGGTACATACATTATTAATTTATTTTTCTTTTCTTATAATTGTACATTATTGTTTAATTTTTTATCATTTGATAAAAAGGGCAATCACTCTATCCATACGTGTGTAAAATCAGGGATTGGGTGTCTCAGTTTTGGGAATAACGATATATATATATTATATTATTTGTTTGCCAATAGTGGCCTAAGATAAATTTAAATAGAGTTTCCATTTCTATTTAAATTTATCGTATGCACAGGTATTGGTCCTATTGGGAAAGGAGGTACGAGACCTAGAAGTAATCACATGATAGCGAACTACGCTAAATATATTGTAGATATGATTATGTAAATAAATTTAATGCATTCACCAAGACACTAAATCTATTGTAGATGCAATTATGTGAATAAATTTACTACATTCACCAAGATGCTCTACATGTCCTCAGGTTATGTAAGCACTAGTATGAATAGGATAGTTTTCTCGATGAGTTATTTTTTGAGTCAATATGTAATAAGGAATATTTTGATATGATGTTGAGCCAATCGACCCCCCACAAGATTAGTTGGTTGGGGTTAATATTAAATTATAGTTCATTAGGGAAGACCCTAGCGATAGATATTAAGCTTCGCTAGGGGCCAACATGTCGACCTCGAGCTACAAGGATAGCCATCGCTAATAAAGTAAGTGTTCTTATCTTCAACTTGTTGGTTTTTGGAAAATTCAAAAAAAATATAGAAGAGGGGAATATTCGTTTAGGTGTATTAATATCTCGAAATAATATCATGTGCAAATGTGTAGAATTGGACAAAGTTGACATGCCCTAAGATCCTAATATGAGGTAGGAGAAGATAGCCATAGTTTTATATCAGTAAGTAGTAAGTAGGTGGTAGTATTAGGAAATGGAAACTTGGTTCAATTTGATAATGAAGCTCATTTGCCAAGACAATTAAATCACTTAATTTATGCATGAAATATGAATACAGGAGAAACTATCATAGCATGTTTAGGAAAGAATAAATAAATGCAACTCAGTTCTCAATAGTTATGGGAAAAATACGAGGATAGAATTCCTAGCTTCAAATAATAGTGTAATTAAACCTTAGATAGAATGTTAAGGTCGGTATTGGTTGACAGTAGCGAGCAGTGAACCAAATTTTGTAGGGAAAATAGGTACAATAAGATTTGATGGAGATATCTACATATTAAAACACAAAACGGTCTAATGTTAACAAGTTGAGTATGCATTACAAGGTCCATGTTGGATTAACCTCTAGCTAAAATGGCTAGAACCACCAATATTAGAATAATTATCATAAAATGTGAAAATTAGAAGACGTGTATATCAAGTTGAAATACTATGTTCATACACTGTAAAAACAAAAGTAAAAACATATCCCTTCCAAGAATAACTAAAATAATTCCCTCCATAAGATAATCTCTCAGAGCGTAATTGTTATTCACCTTAAGCTTTCCATAATGAATCACAGGTCACACATGAAGTGAGGCAGTGAGATAAAATTCTTTCCAGGAAACGTTTGATAAGAACTCATCCCTTGAATAGATATACTGAGCCAACTTGTAGCAATGTCAGTGCTATTAGGAGAAATTCTTTTCGAAGAATCCTCGTACAAAGAAAAAGAGAGACAAGTAAGTCTAGTCTGAAAATGATCTCCATCCTAATGAAAGGGATGATAGTCCAGAAATAAATCTTGTACACTTACTTAGACACTTTCTTAAAATGTAAGAGGGTTTCAAATAATTTTTTTTTTTTTTATATTTAATGACTTTAATGACATACCTGTCATACAATCTATTGCATGAGTTTTTTCTCTTACATCTAGAAAGGGGGGATCGATGCACGGAATGAGTGAATCATAATTTCCTTAATAAGATTTAAAAAAAAAGAACTTATTTTCGGGTGTTGGAAAAAATTTAAAAGAAAACAACTTCAAATGGGTAGTAGCTAATATTAGATTCTTGAGGATCTGAATAGTGGGCACTAGAAGAACTTCTGCGCTCACTAGAAACTATGTGAAGATGAAAACACAGATTCCTAAACATCACCGATTTTTGCAACATTGTCTTCTCTACCAAACAAAAGGGAAAAAAACCAAAGTCTTACTTTTGAAACGATGAAGAGTTTAAGAGTTTCCATTTTATGACATAGTGGCTAATGATAAATCATAAGAAGGAAATGAATTTTAATTTACGTCACCTAAACCTAGAATTCCTTCCCACATTTAGGGTTATGGTAGTTGAAGGGTCAATGCCCTTATGATTGTTGTAGGAAATCGAGATGGAGAATTTTTTCTGTCACACCTGTAGAAAACAAAACCTAAAATGATTCCATGCAAATTACCCCAAAGTCTCTATGATATAGCATGGACACGAAACACTTTTTGGGTAGGGAATTACACCTAAAAATTGAAACAAGAATACAGGAAGTGACCCTAAAAGGAAAATAAATGGTGGAAAATTTTAGTGAAACACTTCAGAAAGGAACTCTAAAGGAAGAAAGTAAATACATTGATTTAAATGGAAAATGTTACCTGTAGGAATGTTTGATCTGACGAACATAGAAGTTGTCCATAAGTTACTTGTCTGCATAACCTTTATATGTATAGAGAATGCCAAATTCCAAGGACGGAATAGAGAGCGCAGATATGTGCCACTGGAAGGAGAGTATGATGGAGAATGGATACATGGACCAAGTGATTAAGGTTATGTAGATATTAAGGTTACACATCAAACAATCATGACTATGGATATGTATCTTTCCATATCCATCGTCAAAATTCCACCCAAGTGGTCACATGTCCTCAAGGTGATGAAAGAAGACAAGGAAAAGTCTCATTGCAATGTTAACATCCCAAGGAGGAATGTTACATATGGAATTCTCTCAAAAGCCTTGCAGGGTAAACAATATAATAACACACATAGTGAAATAAAACATATCATCAACAGTAGAACATTGTAATACAAGACACCTCATGACCATCAAATACAAGCCTCGATATTGGAGAAGAAAAACATAGATATACTGCCATGAGATAAATGTAGTACAATGACAATACTATACCGCGGTAGTGCCATACCCATCGCCAAATACCTCATATTGCTTAAATGAGTGGCATTGGTCATACATGTATGGTAAATGCTATAGGGTTATTAATAGTAATAGAATATGAAACAATTAAGTGTTAAGCATATAGTACCGTGCATAACCATTTAGAGAATAAGTTAATAGAAGTGTGAATTATCCACTTGCGACGTTTATGTCCACTAGGGAGGTAAGAGGATGAAGGACCTCATCTTCCTCTAAGGGTAAACAATTGTGTCTTTCACCTTCAAGGAAATAGATGGTAAGGCATATCACCATGGATAACCGAGAACGTCTAACGAGTAGTTAACCATATATTAAATGTAATTTGGTTTCGAGATATACTAAATTATCCAAATGACCACCTCTTTGGGAAAGATTAAGGAGAGAATGAAAATGCATGAGGAAATGTCACAGACTCGGAATAATTACAATTTGACATTGGTTTGCTAGTACAAAAATAAAAGCAATAAGAATTGGGTATGTAACATATGGTATAAGAGCCTAGGCTCAACTCTTCAACCTAATGGGCATCAACGCTAAAATAAGAATGGTAAATTATATGTTAAATTGTTGTAATATTTGTTTTCTAACAATCAATCTTCTGTGTTCAACCCTCCAAATATAGAAGGTTACTAAACTTACATTAGTTCTAGAACAACAATATGGAGGAAATAATTATAATAATTACATATTGAATAACCACTCAATGGTAAGGGAAACATAAAACTAAGTGATTTTTCTTTAAATCACTACAAACATGCATACATGAAGGAATATAAAGTAGGTAGGAAAATTTGGCCATCCTAATATCTATGAGATAATTCTTGAACCAGTGGGAATATCATTTTGGGTTGAAAAAAAAAAGTAATTGAAGAATCTAGCGAGGGTTGAAAAAGAAACCAAGAAAGTTGGAATTAGAAATTGTTGCTAAAGGTGATCGAGACCAAAATTTTAATAAAACAATTGTGCTAATTACAAAATGGCAGAGTGGATATATTTTGAATATTGGATCAATGCCTAGTAATATACCATTAAATATGAGAAAACCAACAAATTTTCACTTCTTGATCACGAGACTGACGTAGGAAAATTAATGCTATGAGTAATAAAGGCAAACAACATAGACCAACTCGATATATGGTTGGCCTTGAGGCAAAAAAGTGGGTTCTTGCGATTACTAAAGCTTGATGGAAAATGGCAAAGCAATGTTTGGATGAACATTTTATCCAGTAGTTAAATAAGTTCTTAAGAACACCGAAAATTAAATTGTATGTTGTGTAAATTACTAACATAGATAAAGAGTGATATTATGGTACACAAGGAAGAGTTATGCAACACATAAACCCATAAATTATAAAATAATGAACCCAATGTTGAGGGATTTTATCCCCTAGGGCTTTTGGGTGGAACCCTAGCACACTAAAAGTTGTCTAAACAAAGAAACATGCATATACACAGCCATTATGCTAGCAAAAGCTAATTCTAAAGTAAGAAGGACGTACCTCAGGTCCTACGTTCGAGTAGTTCCTCAAGGATCCAAACCCTTCTTGACGTCCCTTTCTCTCCTTTGCCCTGCAAAACCAACAATTCCAAAGAGTGCAGCAGTATATGGACAAACATTCATACAAAAATCATCTTTATGTTATAAAAGAAGGAAGTTAGTTATGAATTTTAAACAACCATTCAAACATGAAATTCAAACATGAACATCATAAACATAAAGAAGAAGCATATCAGGAATCAAGACGTGTTTCTTTATTATAGACAAATAGAAAGTACAAAGGGAGTAATATCACCTGAGCAACCTTTGCAGGCTCCAAGCACCGCTTCCTTCCGGATCCATCCCGCCTCAAGCCTCTAGCATATCTCCTTCCAAGACTCACTCCATGATGCCATAACTAAGGGATGAACATCAAACCACAAGGAAACAAGGGTTTCCTATACAAATGGGGGAAGTGCAGAAGGCACAAGGGTCTTCAGACCTGGTAAGGGGGAAAACCTCAGTATAATAAACTTTCTCTCTCTTCTCTCCTCTCTTAGGCCTTCCCTTTGATGTCTTTTTATACCAATCCCAAAGTAGTTTTTTAGTTAGGAATTGGTTGGGAATAGTTGGGGCCACGGGCACTAACAGGTGATCAACAGGTAAAACCCGCGATCTCCGCTCGAAAATAAGGAGTTTTATATTTTTTTTAAGTGTTTTAATACATATACATGGGTTGGGTATATATGGACCTTCATATACACGCGTTTAACTCAGGGCAATGTCGCGTACAGGGAATAAAACACTGTTTTTTAAATTTGAGACCAGGTCTGGAAGGAGGGGTTGCCGTAGGCCATGAGTACCGCATCACAAACCATAATAGTGAGATTTGGAGCTATAACAGATGCCCCCTAATATATGAGGTCAGAAGGGGTACATGATGGCCGGGATAAATTAAGCAAGTACATGGAAAGGAAATCTGTCGAAAGCCGAGGAGTACTTCACCAGAATTGAGCGTGCCAAGCCACAAAAGGAGATCAGAAAGAAACAGTGTCTGAGGCGGGCATACCCATGCTCAGAGAAAGCAAAGCATGTCCTCATATCAAGTACAAGCAGATCCACTAAGTATACCTGTATAAATGACTGGAAAATACATAATGGATCATCTAATCATGATCGAACAAGTACATGTCTGAATATTACATATAAAACTGTCAATGATGCTGAGAAATACAACGGATCATTGATATCAAAGATTGATCACAAAAGGTACCAACTGAACATGATGGAAAAGGATGGTACTACATTGCAAACTCAGGTGCGAGCATATAGAATGTCGCCATGACTGACTGCAACATATAAGGTGGAGTGGTATCAACTAGCAGCAACAAAAGCAACTGTCAAGTGAACCAATGAATGATGATACAACCTGAGGTCTTCACCGACCACTGTCGTACATTTCTACACCATGGGAATAAATGATCTGAAGTCGACCATGTGAGAAATCGTTTGATTACCGGCCATTGATGTATACCATTAACAAATGTGAGACTACTCACCGATAATGATAATGAGTGTTAAGGTACCCAGTACAAACCAACAAGTGCGAATAAATGAGCTGGAGTCGAACACCTGTAAGAATCTATCGATCATGAGACAATGATGGCTTCCCACTGTCGATAGCGAAGGATCTGCCACTAATGACTGCAAACCCCAAGGTACTGCCAAATGGACTCTAGATCTTTGCCCCAGAGTAATGAGTCGGAGTCGATAGGGAAAGATCTGGTAGAAGGAAGGCATTAAGGCATCCTTCATCAATCTAGCACGAGTGTAACCCGTAGGCCAATAATATGGAAGGAATCGGACGAAAAAGATGTAGTAACCGAAATGAAGTACATTTCCGTCGTACGCAAGATGTAGCTAGCGCACGACAGAAACCCTTTGAACCAACCAATAATGAAAGCTGACACAGAGGCGAGGTAAACACCAATAGGGTCAAATGGAAACCAAGGTACTGCACGAATCCCAATGTGTGATAACGTAAGGTGACGTCGAAGACAAGGGAAACCACTGAGTCAAAGACCCATGATACTGATTGATGTTGAGCACAAGGTAACCCTCAGATCAAGATGAAAATAGGGCCAAGGTGCAGCTCTAGGCTTGCCCTCAGAGCAAGATGTCGTTGTTGATAAGGACAAGACCCGCCAGAAAGAATTCAATGGGTACCTTCTCAAATCGACACGAGTAAAGGACTAATATAACTAATGTGATGATAGACATGATACTGACAACCGGGATGGCTGACTGAAAAATGAGTCAAGAGACACCGCAGAGAGGCCGACTCAGGCTAACTTCCCTTGAACAAAAGCACAACTCAATGTGACTATGGTAGCATATGATGAATCTGTATAAGTTCGTCATGTAGGAGGCACGAACAAACCCTCCATATGACTGGAAGAGATAACCAATCGAGCGAGAACTAACTCAATAACAAGGTTAAGGCTTACCTAAGTCAAACCAAATCCCACCCAAGCAGAGTAGACTTTCTTTTGAGTGCTTTGTTCAAGGGTGACACAACTGACTCTAGCTGCCAATAATATGTGGAAATACTGTCCCGTTTCTGCTCTTTTTGAAATATTTATTTTTTTTGTCTTTTTCTCTTAAGCTCGAAAAAGAATACAAGAATGCTATGGTATAGTGGAAAGAACGAGTGTTGGTGAAGCAGATGATCTAGTTCCTGGGAGTGGAACATTGCTATGCTCAATGCAGGGAGGCGAAAACTGGTCAGTGACACTCAAAGGTGTCTTCCTTCCACGGGTCAAGGTGTGTCAAGTTGCAAAAGTCAAAGGTATGCAAGGTTGATTTTGTAGTCGTCATGGTCAAAAGTTGGCTTAAACACGAGTCCAAGTGAAGCCGTCTCTAGTCCAAAAGGTGCAAATGGTCAACATACAATGCAGTAGTACAACTCAACACAAAGGAGCCTCTAGGGTATAAGGCCAGAAAAAAAGAGAAGAAGCTAAGAGGAATGAGTCTTCAATGCATAAGTTATGGCGGGACTACAGAGGACTCCCGAGCCTACTCAAATTGAAGCAACATGGGCAACAAATGTCAGTAAAGTGCTAACTACGATGCCCATGTAAAGGATGGTTCTACCATCGTGTCATGATTTAAAAAATCGGCGAGTGAAGATGGCTTACGAACCATAACATGATGGGGTCAACCCTATAGCAGATTTATCGACAGATGGAGGCTAGTATGCATAATGCAACGGAAAAATGATGTCCCTAACCTATATGCCAGTGAAAAACGATACCTGCCATGATGGGTCAGCAGTCATGGAACCGTCTCGAAAAAGTCAAAAATGTCAAAAATGTCCTGAAAAGAAAACCAATCTCGACACTCCAAGATCCCAAGTTTTAAGTCACATAAAACCAAACAAAATGAAATTTTGAAAAAATTTTGCATTTTCAAAACTTATAAAAAGGATTTTGGACTCACCATTGTTACCATTTGAGTTGGAGAGAAAATATTTCAAGCAAAAGGAGCAAATTTCTCGCGCGTCAAATTTGACCGTTCAAATTCTTCAAAATATTCCAGGTAAACCTTACACTTAGCTTGCAATTCATTGTGATTAGTTTTAAGATTTTCCATTGATGTTTCACCATTGAACTATTGTTCAAAATTTTGTCATGGCGTATACGCGTGTTGATAATATGAAACCCGCGTACACGCGGGCCCTATACATGATTGTGTATAGAGTAACCCGCGTATACGCTGTGAGCTAATTTAAATGAAAACTAACGGTTGAAACTTCAATTTTTCTCAGGATGCCGATCACATGGCGTGAAAGGGAACATGCAGCGGTTGATAATGAGGTTATGAATGATCCTCAAGCCTTGGATGCTTTGCGAGGATGCACTTTGCTCAAATTCTTCAAACTGCCGAACATGAAAGCCAATGTGCGACTGCTTGAAATGCTCATTGACTATTGGAATGTCGAGGAGGACCCCTTCATGATTGATCATATGCCACTCAGAGTGGAAGTGGAGGACATATATTTTATCACGGGCCTTTCCCGAAGGGGCGATGTAGTACAATCCTGGGGCAGGACACGGAGTAGCCTCACCATAGAGGACTATGTACATATATACTGCCCAGGACATCCCAAGAAAGTTGGGAGCCAGATCTCCATTGCACACGTGGAGAGTTTATCACTAAGGATCATCTTGTTCACCATAGCTCGAGTGAATGGATCATCCTCACTGCATCAGGCATCACGGCTCAATATGAGCGTGGCAGTGGATTGTCTCACTACAGTGTTTGACTGGTGTACTCCTCTTCTAGCTAGCATGAAGAGCCAGCTCACTTCCATTAAGAGGGGGCAGACCAAAAACTTCAGCTACGGGACTATCTTGTGCACCTTTTTCTTCGAGAGGATTCCTGCACCCTGCCCTAGGGTAGCAGTTTCCATCAACACCCCACGCGATCTGCGCATGGGCCGGTGTGCTGATCTCATGAAACGTGTGGGGGGTGGAGAGGTTCCTAGGACTGCATTCGATGATGATTTCTTCACCTGGTGGGATTAGCAGATCATCACCATAGACGATTACCCCTATGTCAGGCTAGACTTCCGAGGAGATCCTAACCTAGCATTACCGCCGGATGCAGCATGGGGTGAGATCGGTAAGAATTTTTTGATTGTATGATTTTTTTGGATTTTTCAAATATAATAATTCATTTTGAAAAATATTTTTTTAATGAGATTCAAATGACTAATATGATGATCATGATCCAGATATTGGGCCAGTGCGACCAGATGGACTCCCACGGCATAGACGACATGGCCGAGGAGCCGAAGAGGCTACTGCTAAGACGGAAAGGACTCTACACAATGTCGAGCGGCACCTCACGAGACTGAGCTATCGAGTACCGATGGCTGCTATAGACGACCTTCCAGAGGATATGCAATTTCATGTGGTGGGCATGCCACGTGACTGGGTTCACACTTTTCGGCGTGTAGCCAATGCGATACTTACCTACTTGGCCGCTCATCCTGAGCCGGGGCATTAGATATGCCGAACATGATTATGGGCATTTGAGTCCCAATTTTGTATATCTTTTGGACAACATATGTACACTTGAGATACTTTTATGATGATATATATATATATATATTATATATATATATATATATATATATATATATATATATATACAGTTTGACTTTTTGATGCTTTGATTTTATGATGAATGATTGATGTGCCAGTCTAATGCTTGATTAGCGATAGAATCCGCTAACCAATTATGAGACCTTGGAATGTGAAAAAAATTATTATAAATAAATGATCTTTGCAACAACCTCACTCTTAAAAAGTGGCGATATAAACATGGATCCCTTACCCGATAAATGTTATTTAATTGAGACACTATCAATTGAGAATCGAGATACACTACCAACAAGTCGATCCCATAAGAGATCACCTCGGATAGTAAATTAATAACGGTAGTATACTCAACCATATTATCTGAAGTAGGACCAATACATATGCCTCTTGATACCATCAATTGACCAGTTGGATAATAAAGTACCCAAGCTGCGGAAGTGAGATTCCGAGTGTGCCGAGTAGCACCATCGGTGAACCCAAAATAGATCAAGTCATCCATCAACACCTGCAACAGCAGACCAAAAAGTGTTGACATCACAAAACTCTTGATGATATATGTACAAATATACATAATATACAAAGAAGCTATTGCTCGGCCAAAACTAAGCAAAGGACTTCCTGAGGTAGAGCCCATCAGGGGGCTCCGCCAACTCACTCCTAGAGATGCTTATAGGTACTTTGATCGAACCAATCAATATACTTCCTTCGGCAAATAACTGTGTTGGAGCCAAAGGGACCATACAAACATCGCTAGTCGGACTGGGGGACCAAGATTCGACTTCATGCACGGGGGAATAAAGATATGACCGACGATGTAAATCTTCCAAAGGTCGATCTACAACCGTCATTGCTTTGAATATCGCTTCATCCGATGGAGAAAAAATATCCGAGCAATTTGATGCATAAGTGGAATCAAGGATCCGAGAATGAGCCACATCACCATCTCTCTCTTTCCTTGAAGAAGGAGTAGAATGGTTGTCTGCAGAGCTATAGATAGATTCACATCTAGGTTCTACTACAGACATAAGATATTCTATTCCACCTGCCTTATCGTCATTCGATGTGGTCACAGATGAAGCTAAGGTTCCAGGATCCGAAGAATAAGGAGTTTGAAGAAACTCTCTCCATAAAGGGTCCCTGGAGGATGAAATTGTATCTATTCTAGCCGTAGGAGGGGGAAGCTCAAACATACCCATTAATGAAGAGTACATCCCGACTCCTAAATTCTCAATAGGCGCACGGGGGTTATCCACTAAAGGAACAGAAGGGTCCGAAGTTTCTCGAGGATCGACTGGAGAATAATCCAATTGATCAACCTTAATGATTTTCCCCTCATGAGGAAAGAAAATGACACAAAACAGAGTTGAGACAACGGCATCCATTTCGTATACCCAGTTCCTTCCTAAGAGGAGATTATAGTCTAAGTTAGCATCTACGACTTCTACTTCAATATTAATGACCTTCCCTCCAACACATATAGGAAAGGCCGGGATAATCCCATATGGCCTATGAGAATGACAATCAAACGCCGTCAAGAGGGTGGGTGAAGGAACAACCGACGGTGATCCAATCGCCTTCCAACATGACATAGACATGACACACGTGGAAGCTCCCTCATCTATAACCGTCCGAAAAATATTCATTTTCTGGTAGGTAGACTTTATCTGAAAAGCCATGTGATGAGGAAGTCTCTTTTTGACATTAGTCATATCAAAAGTGAGAACTAAGGAATTACTTGGATCCACTGCCCCCATTGTCGATAGCAAGGCACTTCTTTGAGCAGGACATGACTGGAGAACCTCTAAAGCGGAAATAGCACATGGACTCTGACCCAGATCCTCCACAATGGAGTAATTCTGGGCTGCCCTAATATTAGGGTTGATAGTCGCGTGTTTAGCTGAACCTTTCGGTACCCGTGGTATAGTCTCAACAGAAGGTCGCTCAATATGAAGTGGGTTGTTAGTTTCGGGAACTGACTTACCCTTGGATGTTTCTTCTTCACCATAATCGTATGACTGCGTGGTCACATTAGCATGAGAACCCATCATGAAAACATTTGATGACTTGTCCCCTTCCTGGTTGCCCCCTGCGGAGGTTCCAGGGTTTGAACTTGCACCAACAAGAAATTGTTGCCCTTGGTGGAAAGGGTTGGTTAACACAGCTTGGGAACTAGAGGTCCCTTGCTTCCCTTACAAGCGCTGAGCGTCTTCAATCTTGGGGCAAAGATGAGTTAAATGGTCCCCACTGCACAACTTGCAGGAAAACTTAACTTTCTTTTTCGACTCATTTCTACCTCCACCAGCATTATTGCCGGATTTGTTTGCATCAGGCTTCCCATCCTGGTTCTTTTTCTTACCTCGTCCTTTCTTTTTCCCATTGTAATTTTGACTTCCTTTGGGGTTTTCAGATTGGACGGCATTAATCGAAGAAGTTTGGGAAGTGGAAGGATTAGATGATGTGACTTGGTTGTTAGAAGCAGTTTGTAAAGACAACTGCTGCAATTGATTCAACAAGTTCACCATATTTGTATCTACTGACCCAACAATACCATCTACGTGGGGACCTGGCTTCGGCTTAGCTACGTCAACCTTAGACCCAGGAGCATCTCGCAAGTACTTTTGTAGGATCCCAGACTGAGAGTAGATCAATTCTAATTGCTGGGCCCTAAAAATGGTTTGCTCCTCGGAATAGACCCCAAACATGGAGACATCCTTGGAGATCTCAGGTATTGAAGACTTCAAGAACCACTCGAGATGGTACTCCGGAGGGATTTCAGCTTTAATGAGCCTCTTTCTCTGTCTCCATTCCTGAATGTGATCGGAAATGTGAGTTGCCCTATCTGGCGAAAAGTAGCCAGTAGTTCGGTTTCGGCATCATACCGGACGGGCAACTGAAAATGGTTCAAGAAAATATTGGCTAAGTCAGTGAATGATGTAAAGCTGCCCCCAGGCAACTCTATATACCACTTAGCCACGTTACCAGTCAAGGTGCATTGAAATAATCTCAACCTAACCGAATTGTCGATCAGGAAGTTCGATGAGCACCATAAGTGGAATGTGGTTATGTGTTCGCCCGGACCCTCACCACTCTTCCCTTCGAATTTTGGAATATTTGAAGGGAGTTTAGTTGGGACCAGAGGCTAGGCCAGATTATACTTGATTGGGTCGTTAGTTAACTTAGTGAGGTATGGCAAGTTTAACGTTGCCAGAAACGGAAGTCTAGGCGGAAGCTTGGGGATTCCACCCTGACTGGGCGACACTCCCGAAGCTCTGAAAAGATTGGCCTGGATTTTGGAAGGTACCATGCTGCCCGAAGTAACCAGTAGAACCCGCTGAGCCAAAAGGTAGGCCTTGTGACCCAGCAAAACTCAGAGTTTGACCAACTCCGGCCGTATACCCACCATACCCAGCAAAGTATCCTTCTAAAGGATTCTAAGGAGTTGACAACCCCTGATATGGATTCCAAGCCAAAGCTAGAGGAGGAATACTTTGGAATGAACTAACCGTGTTATACGGCCTATTCCCATATTGGTCAAAGAATGGATTACCAGTTCTGGCACTACTAAGCCCAGGGTTATTCCAACCTTGGAAAGGATTGTTGCTTTGTCCTGTTGAAGAAAAAGTCATAGATCCTATCATAGGGTTGGAATGTGGTATATGACCACTTCCGAATGGAAAACCTTGGAACGAAGCTGACCCACTCATCATGGACGTGGCGGCCCCGAATGGAGCTGAAGGAATGCCCTGTGAATGGGCACCAAATGGGAAGTACCCAGAAACATAAGCATTTGTTTGGGAATTTCCACTCGTGGATGGAATGGAGGTAGACGCAACAAAAGACGTGCTAGCAAAAGATATAAATAAAGAGACGGAGGGGATGGAAATAGTTCCACCCCCTTGTACAGATATAGGAGTCTGTACAGTCGTAGCATTTGTAGAAGCCATGCTTCCAGTAGTGGTCATCGAAGGTAAGCGCGTAGCGTAACCTGGACTTGACGGTCTATGCGTCGGAGTGCGAACGTATTGCAATATGTGAGGATGACTGGATGGTAGGGGAGAATTCAGAGCCACTAACGACTCTGAAAGTTTTTCTACCTCAATATTATTGTCAGCTTGTAAGTGAACCTGAGAAAGAATTGGAGTGTTCCTCTCTTGTTCCACGGAAGTACCAAGTCTTGCTTCAATACTAATGCCCCTGAGGGGAGGATCAATCCTCGCTGCGTCAATTGCAGTGGGATAAGACCCACCGGTATTATTACCTATGCGCCTTCTCGGAGAAGGCTCTAAACTCGGTGGTGAGAGACCACGAAGTCTTCGAGACCGTCTAGCAGATCGGTCAGCCACTTTGAATTATTTGTTTAAAATCTAACTACAACCTCAAAAAGTTTAAAGCTAGGCCAACTAAGAGCATAGAGCACCCACTATAAAGTCCCTAAATATACAACCAGACAAACAAATTCCAAGTATTTCCGGTCTGGGTGGTTAGGACTGGACACCAAAAGATGAGAAAGTGGAAAATAAAAGGCCTTCCGAAGATAGTCTTGGATGATGAGGGCCCAGGCCTATCAACGAAGGTATTAGAGGAAGTTACGCTAACCTCCTAACAACAGTCTGCGCCGATGCAAGCCCCCAAGCTTCGCAAGGGTGCCCTCCAGTAGTGCTGTTGAGAGTGATACAACGTCGACCTCCGGTGCCACGGGATTCCCCTCCACAGCCACCTATGTGGTTCCCTAGGAGTGGAAACTATGGATACCAACTCGTCGCAGAAGCCAGGCGGAACAGTCGTGAGGTAAGTTCGGACAAGTAGGAGAGGGTGTATCTCTCTTCCCTGTCTTCAAAAACCCTCGTGCTTAACTCCCAAATCCGGAGCTTTCCTAGTCTTTGTAACACTATTGGATTTTCTCTCGTTAATCAGACTCCTATGTTTGATGTTTAATATGGCCTTGGAGAGTTGACTCTCCACTCGCCTAATCCAAGGCCCTAAAATCCTAAAACTTGTTTGTGTATTTAACTTAAAAGAAAAAAATTCTAGTTGATTTTAGTTAGCGCTTGATTTTAAGGGCTGTTCTTTAATTCAAAGGATAATGGAAGTGAAACTAGTGGTGTTTTTTCGATGCAAAAGAAATTAATAAAACCTAACTATATGCATGTGCACTTTGTCATTGTTTTTCAATGAAGATTAATTTCTACAGGGTTCGAAAGGAAACTTCTAATGAAACAAACTTTTCTTTTCTTTTCATTCAATTCACACTTCACACTCAAAAGTTAACAAAACTATTTATGCCTAAAGAGATGCAAATCTATCCTAATGCAACACTAAATGCTTGATGCAAGATTGAAAATTACTCTAAAAACAAGAAATGAAAGTTGCTTTTTTTATCAAATTTTCTTTTGCCACTTACAATATTTAGATGGAATATGAGACGCTACACTTCATTTCGTCTAAATACTAAAAGAAAAATGGAAGATAACATAAATCACTTTCATTCATCAAAAAGAAACTAAATGAAAATCAAGTTCAAGAAAGCAAAACAAAAACTTTTCAAAAGGTTCTCTTCAATGTAGCAACAAGAAAGTATTTTTGAAAATGCTCTCAACAAAAACTGAAACTTTGTGTTTGAAACAACAAGCAAGAAACACTTTTGCAAGTTGACACCCTACAAAGAATGAAAACTCAACAAAAACAAATGTGTTTAAAAAGGCTTTTTAACAATCGAAAGCAGCAAGGAAATCTTTGGTAACAAAGACCAAAAAAGATCAAAACGACAATTTCAAGAAAGTACCAAATGACAAATTTGATGAAACAAAGAAGTAGATGGTCATAAAAAGCGATTTCGTTAAGCAAACAAAAACTCACCAAAAAGAAAAGTTGAACACAAAGATTGATAACAATATTTCTGCTTTGATGACTCAGATCAGCGAAGATTCCAATCAAGAAATCTGACATGCTTTTAGCAAAAAGATGATGATGCTTGCAAACACAAAACAAGACCAAAACTCCTTATAATTAGAGAGAAATCGGAGTAGGACGCTTGTTGTAACACAGACAACTCATACTGGCAAAAATGACTGTTTCAAACTGACTGAAAACACCACCCAAACTTCAGAGACCCAAAAATTTATAAATCCTGAAAGTTGCAAGATATACGCGATTGTACTTAGTGCAGACTGCGTGTATACACGACTGTTCCTGAGGAAACCTGCGTATACGCGGGTTTACTTCAGACAAAAAAAGTTTATACGCTTATGTAACTAAATAAAATAGTGTATATATAATATTTCAAGAAAAATAAAAAACAAACTGAAGAAACTGGCAAAACTCAGAAGTCAAGAACAAACCAGATAGTAACAATAAACTACCAAGCAACTGAGCCCTGATAGGCTTGACAAACACCCAAACTAGGAACAACAAGAGTGTTTTCCCCAGTGGAGTCGCCAATTCTGTTGAGGGATTTTATCCCCTAGGGCTTTTGGGTGGAACCCTAGCAGACTGAAAGTTGTCTAAACAAAGAAACATGCATACACACAACCATTATGCTAGCAGAAGCTAATTCTAAAGTAAGAAGGGTGTACCTCAGGTCGTACGTTCGAGTAGTTCCTCAAGGGTCCAAACCGTTCTTCACGTCCCTTTCGCTCCTTTGCCCTGCAAAACCAACAATTCCAAAGAATGCAGCAGTATATGGACAAAGATTCATACAAAAATCATCTTTATGTTATAAAAGAAGGAAGTTAGTTATGAACTTTAAACAACCATTCATACATGAAATTCAAACATGAACATCATAAACATAAAGAAGAAGCATATCGAGAATCAAGACGTGTTTCTTTATTATAGACAAATAGAAAGTACAAAAGGAGTAATATCACCTGAGCAACCTTTGCTGGCTCCAAGCACGGCTTCCTTTCGGTTTATCCCGCCTCAAGCCTCTAGCATATCTCCTTCCAGGACTCACTCCATGATGCCATAACTAAGGGATGAACATCAAACCACAAGGAAACAAGGGTTTCTTGTAGAAATGGGGGAAGTGCAAAAGTCACAAGGGTCTTCAGACCTGGTCAGGGGGAAAATCTCAGTATAATAACCTTTCTCTCTCTTCTCTCCTCCCTTAGGCCTTCCCTTTGATGTTTTTTTATACCAATCCCAAAGTAGTTTTTTAGTTAGGAATTGGTTGGGAACAGTTGGGGCCACGGGCACTAACAGGTGATCAGCAGGTAAAACCCGTGATCTCCGCCCGAAAATAAGGAGTTTTATATTTTTTTTAAGTGTTTTAATACATATACACAGGTTAGGTATATATGGACCCACGTATACACACGTTTAATTCAGGGCAATTTCGCGTACAGGGAATAAAACACTATTTTTTAAATTTGAGACAAGGTTTGGAAGGAGGGGTTGCCCTAGGCCATGAGTGCAACATCACAAACCATAATAGTGAGATTTGGAGCTATAACACCCAACCAAACATATACATATATCTAGACTCATATAAACTAATATATTTTACCACATTAACATTATGGCAACACCTCTTTTGTTATTCTAAACTCTATAAGATGAGCTTTCAAGGCATTCATTCATTCAAGTGACACTAAAATACTTTCAAACTTCAAGCATACAACCTTATTCCCTACTACTCTAACTGATAATTAATGTGTGGCTTCTTTTACACTTCCAATATGGTACACACGGGAAAAATGATACATTCCAGTTTTATAAAACACATGTGAGCATAGCAAATTAAAAATACAGGGGAGTTACACAGATACACGCTAAAGATAAGGAATGGTATTTTTCTAAGTTTTTCTATGAGATTCTCAATTTATTTTCATTAAATGTAGATTAGAAGGGTATTAGTTGACAATTTTTAGTCATAAACCAAAAATGGTTTGAGTTGAGCATAAGTAGCGGTGTTTTAGTGTTCCTTCGCGCGATTGAAGTGTCACTACACTTAGAAAAGGAGTCCTTTAGATGTGATATATGGAGGAAAACCTAAGAGGATCATGGAAGGAATAAAAGAAATAAATTGGATAAAGAACTTATAGTTATATCCTTTTCAATAGTAGAAGAAAAAATGTTAGAAAATATATTTATATATCTATATATATAATGAATGCGGAGAAGTGTGTGAGGCTAGAGTTGTAGTTCGAAACTAATACTGGAAAGCATGACATATTATTAAGGATGGTTCCTTTAAGCTAAATTACAACAGAAATTCAAAACGTATATTAATTTTTCTCAGGCATACACAATGATGAATGTTATTGGTTATTTGACATTTAGTATTTCCAGTGGTGCAGAACTCTGTAATATGAAAATTCTTAATTGAAAATGAACAAATATCATTTATTGAGAAAGATACGTAATTGGGTAGAGAATATATCGATATAAATTTAGAGTGGAGGTTCAAATTTGATGGATAAATTAGATTGCTAGGTATGTGTGCACCATCATACACTAACGAAGGAAAAGTTTTGTTGACAAAAAAAAATGGAGATACTAAATGATAGTGTAGAAGTAATGTAGAAAATTTGGTTTTGTACTTTAGTGAAGGATTGGGTCAATGTGGTAATCCACCAAAATTCATAAAGATTTAAGGAATTTTGAATTAGAACAATTATGAGAAGGTGCATCGAAATCATGCCACTCGGAAAGCTAGTAGAATAGAAGGAGAATCAACACAGTATACCATCAATTGGAAAAAACTTAAGAACAAAATAAGGAAAGTCACAACCAAAAAAGGGAAAGAAAGTCTTAAGCTTAATTTTATCAGTAATGAAAACATACTCATGATGCTGAAGATGAATGGAATAAGTGAAAATAAATTCACTAATGCATTGTGTGTGTATATGTATAAAAACAAATTGAACCCAGTAAGTATATATGTTGGTAATGTATTTCTACCCTTGTTGGCTATTGGAAGTGTATGGACATGTCTAACAAAATAATCCCAAGTAAATTGATTAAGAAAAAGAGAGAAATCTACAACATTGTCATAACGTTATGTTAAATTTTAATAAAAAAGTTTGAGAGTATAGGAATAGTGTGACAAATGCATATAAACAGCAGGAAGCAAGTTCTAGCATAAGTGTAAGCATACTGGGAAAATGAGGCTATTTCTTTCTACCACTAAAAATAGTTTTAGGGAGACATAGCTAAGCAATTGAAGGATGGTTCAATTATGATTCTGTAGTCATGAAAAAGGCCAAAGAAGTAAGTGCACAAGTGATACTATAATATTTCATGTTATTATGTTACACACCATCCATTAGTAATTAGTATTTTATTGGAGCAATGTGAAAAGAAATATACAAATTTTATGTTGAAGATCATATGTAAGGTCATTGGGTTTACTGTAGTAGAATACTATTGATACTAGCATTGAGGAATGTATGTGAATAACGTGTTGATATGTAGATATGCAGATGTATGAAAAGTGGAGCATGGCATAGTTACATGAATAGGAATGACCCATAATTGTGTCATCACGTAAGGTGAAGACAGGAAATTGATTAGAGGAAGAAATGATAAGAAGTAATTTTTCCTTTGTCTTAAGAAAATAAAAAGGTTTGTAACAACATGAAGTATATAACAAAACATTACTACCACACCGAACTGCTAACATAGGAACCATAGTGATTCATTAGTATTTCTTTGTAATGTCTTGTATAGCTCATTACCTAAGAAATAAGTATATGATGGGTTCTATCTATTTGATTTGGAAATGCTACATGTGAACTTAAAAAATAGATTGATGGTTCTCGATGCATCTGATACTAGAAGGAGATTCAGCTATAGGATTTAGTTTTTGATCAAGATACAATACAATGAGGAAATTTATTCCAAAGAGGCTATAGGGGAACAAAATCCAAAAAAAAAAGGCTACCCAACAAAGTTCAGAGAAAAGGGACTAGACACCAAACAACGATGACAGTGTTAATAAAAGGGGAGGAGAATGTAATGTCCCTTTGTAATGGTAAAACCACTTTCGTTAGAACGAGTTGGCTCAGGTATAATGGCAGAAAAGTCAAATAGGAATATTGAATTAATTATGTAAATAGTTGTTTATTAATAAATAAATAGATGAGATGTATGTACTTGGGAATGAGGCACGTAAAAACATGATTGTTGCCAAAATAAAATAGAGACAAAAACTCATTGATACATGAGATTTGATAATTATTTCATCATAAGTATTCTAGAATAAAATTGTGGATAAGATAAATGGATGGGAGAGAAAGATCCATTAATTTTCTTAGGTGGACAAAGATGATAAGGCTCGAAAAAACTAAAAGCACTGCGGGAGAGAGATCCATTAAGTTTCTTAGCTAGAGAAAGATGTTAATCTTAGGAAACACTAAAAGAACCATGGGAGAGAAAGGTGGGCTTTTACAGAAAATCCTAGGCAAGTGGATAAGAATATCCATAAAAGCAGGACTCCTCTAGATGGGAAACCTTATCGTGAAAGACAGGTATTTTATACTTGAGAAGGGAATCATGAGGGTGTTGATTCCTGGCAAGGAGATTTCATCTCGAGGGTGAAATCAAGGGACCATTCAAGGTTGGGTGGAAAAGGTGTGAAATTCCCATGTATCCCTAATGCTGAACCAAATTGAATTAACTATTTTTAGATTGTATCTCAGAAATTCTATGAGTATTTTTCATTTTATACTAAGTTACATTGAGGAGATATTTGTAGTAGGGAAATTGAGTTCTCTTTAATTTGAACCTATGGTAGGGATGTGTGTATATGGTGATTTGGAAGAGTGATTTTGTGAATTGAAAGGGGAATTGACTAGGAGGTTGATTTTTCTGTTTATTATTATCCTATAAGAAAAGCAGGATGTCTCGTGATATGTGGAGATTTGTTGGTATGTACAATATTAATTTATTTTATGATTTTGTTGGTAATGTACTATATTGTTTAATTTATTTACTATTTCATAAAAAGTGCATTGAGTTTGTTAATATGTGTTAAAAGTCATGGGATTGGGAAAGTTGTGGAAATGTATATCTATATATATATATATATATATATATATATATATATATATATTATATATATATATATTATATATATATATATTATGTATGTATGTATTTGTTTCACTAGTAATGGATTAAGATAACTTTAAGTAGATTATTCATTCATTTCCTTTTCATGAGTATTGGTCCCATTGTGAAAGGAGGTACGAGACCTCACAGTGATTACATGATAGCGAAATATGCTAAATCTATTGTAGATGTGGTTATATAAATAAATTTAATGCATGCACCCAAATCATCTGCATGTCCTTAGGTAATGTAAACACTCGCTAGAATAAGATAGTTTTGTTGATGAGCTAGTATTGACATGAGATGTAATAAGGAATATTTTGATACGAAGTTTGGACTATAGACCCGCCTGCAATGTTGGTCGCTTGGTTGTATTATAAAAGTCTACTTCAATAGGGAAGACCCTAGCCATAGATCTTAAGTTTGATTGGGGGCCAACATCTCCACCCCAAGATATGAGGATAACCATTGCAAGTAAAGTAAGAGTTCTTATCTGCAACTTGTTGATTTTTGGAAAGTTCAAAATCAAATTTAGAAGGTGGAAAGAGTTCTTTAGGTGTATTAAGATCTCAAAACAACATCATGTGTGGTCCTATAGAATCGGACATATTTAACACGCAATGAGATCCTAATATGAGGTAGCAGGAGATAACCATAGTTTTAAATCAGTAAGTAGGTGGTATTTTTAGGAAATGGAAACTGGGTTTAGTCTGAGAATGGAGCTCATTCACCCAGGAAATTAAATGACTTAATCCATGCAAGCAGTAAACCTATTATGAAACCAGCTCACAAGAAGACAGAAAAGATAGATCAACGTCTTGAAAATCATCCTCTTCGAGGAGGCAACCTCCTTTACATTACACAAATGAACAATTCTTGGATGATACAAATGACAAGACCTCCTTTCTATATATAGGAGTCTAAGGGGTCCCAATACAATGAAAGCCTACATAACAATAATATTATAGGGGCATAAAAATAAGAATATTGGGCTTCTATGGGGCATGATAATAATAACATGGGGACTATGTGAGAAAAATAATATAGTAAGGGGGTTGCACTAATAACATTAATGTGTTACACTAGTAGTATAAGTACGTAATGTGCCCCTCTCCTTCAGAAAGTGTTTCCCTCAATACTTGAGGAGTTCTGGATGTTGCTGTATAACATTCCCATCCTTCCATGTGGAATCTTCAGTGGGTAATTTCTTCCACTTGATGAAATACTCTAAAATTAATCAATTTCATAGCTGTTGATTTCTTGTTTTTGTGACCGCTTCTAGTTCCAATATGATTTTTTCTTCTTCGTCATGTTCTAGGAAATCTTTGAACTTCGATATTCTCAGCTATAACCTTTTTTAAGAATGAAACATGGAAACATGGGTACAAATGGGAAGATGCGGGAAGCTCCAATTTTTATGCCATAGTACCAAACTTTTGCAGCACTTGATAAGTACCATAGTACTTCGTTGATAATTTATTATCCTTTTTAGCTTGCTTAAAGGGACATTTTTTTGTATGGTTTTAGTCATAGAAATATCAAGTCCCCTATGTCAAAACTTATTTCGCTGTGATGTTGATCTACCTGTTGTTTCATTCGATTCTGGGCGAATGTGAGGTTATCCTTTTTCTTCTTGATATATCCTTCTATATTGAAAGTTTAAGGAGTGGTAATTCCTACCAGTGCATTACAATATATGGTAAGATTCATTTCTTCTTTTTTCAGGGTTGTTTGTTGGTGTATATCCTCTTCTTTTGATATTTCTTCATTCTTTTCTTTCTCCTTTTCACCATGAATGTAAAACAATTGCTTCTCAGCACACTTATGACCTTTAGTGTATTTTCTATGACAACTATAACAAAGGTCATTTTATCCTTTTTCTTCAAATTATTGTGGAAGGTGAGGAGAAACAAATTTTCATATTTATAATTGTGAGTAGTAGGATTTCTTGTTTCCATAATTTTTCTTTCAATTTTTCTTTCCAACCTGAATGAATTCTCCGATGAATCAAGTTCCCAAAGATGAACCTCATGTTGAAAGTTATCTTTTTAAGTCCTTATGAAGACATCAATCTTCTACTTCTTTGAAAATATCATTTACCCTTATATTCAATTTTTGAAAGTCCTCAATGTTCTTTACCATTAAACCCCCTTTTTTGAGATTTATCAATTGGCTAAAGAACGTGTTTCTCTTTGTATCCTCATAATGTGCTATAATTTCCTCCATGAAAATTAACGAGGTGACAAGTGGCTTATGAGAGAAAATCCCTTTATACCATAAAAATTGATTCAATTCTAAAGATAAAAATGCAATACGTACCTTTTGTAACAGTTTCACATCATGTAGATCAAAATATTTCTCCATCAGTAGTATGCATGTTATGGGATCCTTGCCATCAAACTTCCTCATATCAATATTTGGAATATGGTGGGTCTTCAATTCAATGTTAGATTCTATGAAATCATGATTAACATTTATTTTTTCTCATCATGAGTTTCCTCTACTACCTTTTCATCATTAGGAGACCTTTCTTGTAGTAGTTTTGTCTCACCTTCATTCAATCCTTCCATCTCTTTGTTAAAATATTCCATGCCTTTCTTCAAATATTCTTCCATGGCACTTATAAAACTATTTATATTAGCTTTGATAACATTCCTCAAATCATCCATCCATTTTTTCTTACTAGGTGTTTTTATTTTCTTGATTCGAGTCATTTTTTTTTTCTTTTAGAAGCTTGATATTGAATATGATGTATCTCTGAAATTTTGTATCTCCAATGTCAATAAGTAAGACCTGCATTAGCCCTCTGCGTCCTCTTGCCAATGTCACTAGTTTGATCGAAATTGGATTCTCCAAGAGATTGTTATGCCAAATCTACCAAGATGATCTCATTATATACCTTTCTAGTAGAGATAACTTGTATGAAGTGGCATGTTTCATTGTTTCTACTTCGAGACCTGAAATCAATACACAAGAAGGTACAGTCCATCCTCTTTCTCTAAGATCCTACAAAATTTCAATCTGATGCTCAAAGAGAGAGTTATGATGATTTTCCCAAGGTCACCTGTTTGGGATATAATTTAGGAGCCTGCAAAAATCCTAAATGTGTTTGATTGTATCTCCAAAAATATAGCGAGGCAAGATTCGAAATTCATACCCAAGCTTCACCAATATTGCTGATCAAATGGAATTTCATTTCAGAGTTTCGACCTTTGTAGAAAACATATTATAACGAACATGCCACGATGACCTGTTTGAGATGGAATTTTGGAGCTTGCAAAAAACCTAAATTCCATACATCATATCTCTGAAACTATAATCGGACAAGATCTGAAATTTGGACTCGAGGGACATAACGATTTTTGCTCAAATGGGGTTTCTATTAGCTTTTGAAACTTTTTAGTTTAAAATTTATAGCGAAACTTTCATGATGACCTATTTGGAGTAGCGAAACGCTAGAATCCAAAGCTTTGATATCAAATGTTATGAAACGAGCTCAGAAAAAGATAGAAAAGATAGATTAACAACTTAAAAATCAGCCTTTTTAGGGGGAAGCCTCTTTTACATTACACAAATGATAATTCTTGGATGATACAAATGACAAGACCTCCTTTCTATATATAGTAGTCTAAGGGGTCCCAATACAATTAGAGCCTACATAATAATAATATTGTAGGAGCACAACAAAAACAATAGTGGGCTTCTATGGGGCATAATAATAACAAGATGGGGACTATATGGGCATAATAATACAATAAAGGGGTTTCACTAATAACCATAAAGCGTTACACTACTAGTAGAGGGACCTAACAAAACCAAACTTAGAAACGAAAATAGATACAATGACATTTGATGGAGATAGCTACATATTAGAAGAAAAAATGGTCAAATGTTAACAAGTTGACTATGAGTTATAGGGTCCATGTTGGATTAACCTCGGGCTATGATGACTAGAACCACCATTATTCGAATGATTACAGCAGAACATGAGATTAAAAAGGACCCTATATCAAGCCGAAATCCTTTGTTTAGATATTGTAAAAAAAAATAGTACAAACTTATCCCTTCCGGGAATAACTAAAACAATTCCCTTGATAAGATAATCTCTCAGAGTGTAATTTTTGTTCACTCTAAGATTTCCATAATTAATCTCAAGCGAGATGTGAATTCAGGTAGCCATAAAAAACCCTTTCCAAGAAACATTTGATAAGAACCCATCCATTGAATAGATATATTGACTTGGCCTGTAGCAGCGTGAGGGCTATTAGTTGAAACATTTGTTGAAGAATCCTTGTATGAAGTGGAAGAGAGACAAGTAACTCTGGTTTGAAAAAGATCTCCATAACTCTTACTGGGTCCTGTTGTAGCAGCTACAACTACCTTCCAAAATTTTGCCTTACTCTATTTTGGAGCCTCCCTACCAACCTGTCACAACACTTTGTCTTACTTTGTTAAGTACTCAAGCTTCGAGTGTTTTCCTCTCACAAAGGTAGCATGTCGATCATAGTTGATCCACTCCCCTCATAGATTGTTCATCGGGACTTAATCCTGATACAGGCTAAGTAGCTTCACCTTGAAAATTGTGCATTTCTAGAGGGATACCAAACTTCCCTCTAGAAATTACGCAATCCTCTCTGCGAGTCTACTCGGCTCCAAGATTACTCAAACCTAGCGGCCAACACTCCTAGCAAGATTTGCGCAAATTTCCCCCGCACTGATGTTGAGCCAAACATTTGCGCAAATATGGGTAGTAGTTAGCTGCTCTTCCCAAAAATTGTGCAAACCTTCTCAGTAGTCAACCCATCTCATAGCCAGGAATGTGCATTTCTTCCAAGAAGTGGAGCAACTGCATACGTGGGCAGTTCGAGTCACGAGTTCCATCTGGGACCAAGAGAACTTGACTTGCATGCATGCATGAGCTACTCTTTGGGAAATAGAAAGAGACAAAATGCAAAAGGAATCCCATGATTTAGGGAGCTATTTTTAGTAGCCAGGGGTTACATGCAAAGTTGTTCTAGAAGTTTCTCTTCTTGTGTTGCTTTTTTCTATATTTGTGGCATCTACGTCATGAGACCAAACTTATTTATTCGATACATCAGATCTCATTCATTAACATCAATCTTGGATCTCTGACATCCCACAACACATCCATGACACTTTGACACATTTGGCTCAACTATTCATGGGTAAGTGGCCTCAACTTTTCTTTTTGAGCATTTCTATCGTTTTTTGTGTAGTTCCTTGTGTGAGTGTTGTTTGCTTTATTTCTATTAATGCTTGTTGTTGTTTACATGTATTCTAGCTTTTCCTAGATTTGTTTTAGTTTTCATTGCTATCTCACTACTGTTGCATGCATGAAACTATTTTGCATGGGCGTTCGCCCAACCAATGAATTGCGTCATCCACATGCGTGTTGATATATTTGTTGAGTCTTCCATTCATGTTTCTCATGAATTGTTAATAACTTCTTCTATCACTTAGTGTTTCCATTCATTCACTATCTTAGTTTCTTTTAGTTTCCCATCGGTGAGTCGGGCCAACCTTGGCCCGGCCTCTGCCTTTAGCAAGGCCACATTGCGTAATCTAAGAAAGGAAGATTATCCTTCCTCTCTAGATTTGGGCATTGCAAACCAACACTGGCCTCTAGGACTGATTTTTGCATTTCTAGAGGATAGTGGCTACTTGGCCTAAGAAATTGTGCAAATCTATCCCTTAGTCAATAATCCTTTCGAGCTAGAATTGTGCATTACGTAATCCTAGTAGCCAGTTGCCTAACTGGATATTTCATTTCACAGATAGAACAACCAGTCCTACCTTCCAGATAATAGAGACTGCCTTCTCCATATTTCTGTTAGCTAGTCACCCAACCTCCCTGTAAAATTTGTGCAATCTTACTCATCAGTTCCCTAGGTATGTTTTGTGTCATTTCGTGTATTTTCTTTGTTTTCAGTAGCATATCTCTTTCCATGCATGTTGCTTGTTTCCAGATCTTTTAGGTGTTCATCTATCTCAATGGATTCCAAGAGAATAGAATGAGAAGACACTGATGGAGTTTCATCTAGAGTAGACATTGAGATGGTGTCCTCTATTCTGTCAAACTATCAAGATACGAAGCTATATCTAGAAAAGAACATCAAACTGAAGTGGCAAGCTGTTAATAAAACATTCACAAACACTTTCAAGGAAGACCTCAAAGACCATCAAGTGTACGTGAACATTCAGAAGTCTGGATTGTACTAGATTTCATGAAGATACCCCACATTCCCATGTGCATACATGATTCACTACATTGTCTCTCACAGTGACCCCGACATGATGACCTTGAGCAGTGTTAGTGGGATGAGTTTGCAACCTTCTAGGCTTGAGATTATGATGAGATATATTAGATGTCTAACTGTGTGACTGCCATTACCCCTCCATTCAGCTTCCCCAACAATATAGTTCACTCTAGAGACATTTTGAAGGATTGGGTAAAGGACCCAACTCATTTTAGGATGACACCCAATTAGATCTACAAGACGAATAGATGGAGAAAGGTGTACCAATACTTGGTCATATTCGCATGTGAACTGTGTCGCCAAGAAAGCACTAAAACATTTCGTGAGAGTTGGGTGATCATACTAGACCAACTAGATAGAGAAGGAATACCAAGCAACTGGTCTAGCATACTAGCTCATCAGTTGAAGGAACAATTCACAAAGACTCAACAGTCACCTGAAGGCATGAATGTAGAGATTTACATGTCTTTCTACATTCTAGATGCATTCTGTGCCCGAATACAACTTGAGAGGAGTGATCATACAACTATCTCACCATTTTGTCACCCGAGTGTACAGGTTGATATTCGAACAGGATCCACCCTGCATGTGAAAGGAAGCAATGGATGCATTCTTATGCATTGCAGATTGGTATGCCTCACCTTCCGACACTTTGATCTCATTATTCAGTGCGGAGAAGCCTCTCCATGTTTTTCAAAATATTGCCTTGGACACACTTGTCATGCAGGAAGTAGTGTATCACATCTCAGCAAGATTGACAGCTAGAATACATCGAAAGAAGAAGGCACCTTGGAGTATAAAGAAAGTAGATGGAAAAGTAGGAAAGATGAAGAAGTACCTGTTCGATCCTTAAAGCTTTGACCCGTATAACCCACATTTCATTATGAACGATCACTACATGAGAGTTCGGTTCAACTAAATCCATGGGAAATGTCATTGGGGCAAGGAAGAATCATGAAGGTATTGCTACAATTCCTCCAAACCCAATGAATAGGTCGGCTTTGCTGTAGAGTGGTTAGCAAAGAAGTGTGAAATAGAATCATGGAGAGCATGGGATGGGCTTAAGGTGATTGGAAATAATCTTCACAATAATTTTGTAGAGGTAGTTAGAGGGGGAGATGGGCTAATAATAATTAAGATAACTGGGACAGCCTACTTTGGGGATGGTATTTGTAAAGGTGGAGTTGATAGCCTTGTACGTACAACCAATAATTTTTCATTTCTCCACCACATTGTGAAGATCCTGTCCAACGATGCCGAAGAAATAAATATATAATTCAATTTTCCACCCATCTGGGCGAGGGCTCTTATATTTTTTAAACCATTTAATTTTTCTCTCTAGTTCTCCCATGGTAACTTGCTTGATAATGTCATCAGGGTCTTCATGGTCACAAGCTGAGGGAAAAGCCGAACTATCTGAATTATTTTTTCAATGGATACCCCACAGGAGACCTTGAACTAGATGGGCAAGCTAGTGAAGGGATGAGGAAAGATGACCACCTTTACTGGGCATGTTCCAAATACTGTTACTTGCCTTTCTCCCTTTACAAAATTATGAAAAAATTTGGTATTGTCATCGCCATCCTTTAACGAAATGGCTTGACTCCTAAGTCACCAAACTTCTTCACACTCTTTAAGAATCTTAGATCCTTGATTCTTTAAGTCAGTGAGATGAGATTTTTCCTCATATGATATGAATCCTCTACCATTCTCATCCAGAAGATCTTCCAACGTTTCTTCTATAGTCGTAAGCTCTTGATCATCCCGGTCTCTTTTTTCCTTAGTCATCCAAATAGAAATTGCATCAACCCAAGGTATTCATCACCCATGTTACTCATCCACCCATGGAATTTACCCATGGTATTATAAGTGGCATCCACCCATGGTATTTATCCACCCATGGTATTGTAAGTGACATCTAGCCATGATATACATTCACTCACGGTATTTACTCATGGTATTGTGACATCCACCCATGGTATTTATTCACCCATGGAGTTCACCCATTCTATTGTATAAGGATAGTTTGTCCACCACAATGTACCTTTTACAATTATTCTTTGTTTCAATATAAAATTTCTTTGTGGTTTTATTTTCTATGTGTTCCCTCATTTTCTTTCTAGCATTGCAATTCTTCCTATCTTAGGGGCCTCCCCCCAAAATCTAGATGAGTAGTATGAGAGTAGGTTATGATTCCATGGGGATGATGTTTTGTTTCATATTTCAGTTTAATTTTTTTTATAAATATTCAAAAAACTTCAGGCATGTTCTACGTCCTCCACAGAGCATTTTCTTGGGCCAAGCGGGAAGAATTTTTCTTTTTTCTTTTTTTTTGCATGAATGTTTTTGGGTGGTGAGTTTGCAAATCAAATATGAAATTTTTGGTGAACAATTTACAAAAACAAATAACATATATGGATTCGTTGGAAAAAAGTACTCAAATTAAAAAAAAATTGATTGAATTGAAGTCCAGATGAAGGAGATATCGTTGATTTAAAATCAGCTATGTTGTAGAATTGTTTTTTATGACAACTAGTGGATGGCTACTCCCTTATAATTTTTTGCCATTTTATGCATAATTTCATAACAATCATTACAAATCGTAGCAGCTCTTGAAAAATCATGCAATTTCAAATAAAAATGGGTCCACTCGGAGTTCGCATGTGGGAGATATCGCTAATTTAAAAAAAGCTATTTTTTCAGATATTTTGTGACGACTGAAAAGTTGCAGCACAAATATGAGATTCTAGAGTGTCTACATAAGGATTTCCAACACATGGGAAGATGAAAAATCATCCTTATGTTTCCAAAAACAAGTTATAATAAATATTCAAAGCTATATTGACCCATTTATTTCCAGCATTTGGAGCAGGTTCCCTTGGAGACTTGCCCTCCCACGCTGCTTTAGTAGGCACCTGCTTCACCTTCATTAGTTTCAACATAGCAACATTCAACTTGGGTTCTTCAGAGATGTGCCCTCGCACACCAAGCTATGTAGGCACCCGCTACTTCGTCAACAACCAACATCACAGTTATGGGTCAACCATACAAAATCCTTGTCATCGAAGTCCATTTGCTAGGCCATACATTATTCATATCATAGTTGGTCACAAGCATTACAAGGTATTTCTATCCTCAGATCTCGGTTTGTCATGGATATGGGTCATCCACAAACCCACACTTCATCGAAGTCTATTTTCTAGGCCGCACATAGTCAGTATCACAGTTGGTCACAATCATTAGATGGTATCTCTATCCTCGGATCTTCGTTCATCATGGTTATGGGTCATCCACAAAGCCACAGTTCATTGATGTCCACTTTCTAGGCCACACACTATCAGTATCATAGTTGATCACAAGAATTACATGGTATCTCTATCCTCGGATATTTGTTTATCATAGTTATGGGTTAACCACATAAAACAATTCTGTTTACTGGCATTTCATATTCAACAAAAGCTTCGCAGGAGGGAAATTCACGCAAAATGGAGCATTGCTTCTTAATGAGGGAGGAATGATCCAAATAGAAAGTGGCATCATCCGATAGTATTCATCCACCCGTGGAATTTACCCATAGTATTCTAAGTGGCATCCACCCATGGTATTCTAAGTGACATCCACCCGTGGTATTCATTCACCCATGGTATTGTGACATCCACACATGGATCCACTTGTATACAACCTAAGTAAGGTACCTTTATGCAATCCACTACAACTCTTCTAACACTTTTCCCCGTGGACACTAAGTATTACAAATCTATATAGAATTGTCTTCAAGAATCACAATAACTATAAAAAAAATTGTTGTCAATCATCATGAAATCATTAAGCATGCATACATAGATCACATTCATACACACATAGAAATCACACGCATGTTTATATATAACATATAAATTCATGCATCGTGTTTAATATTTCATGGAAAATTAGTAAAGGGAAGGTTAAATATATTTTGTCACTGAATTTATTGCATATGGGAAAATCTATTGCATGGTTGTCTCATTCTATGGTTTTTCCTCACTATTTATATTCTTCACCATCCATGTGTATCTTGTTTTACTATTTTCATCATAGTTATATTAGCATTTTTTAGTCACATTCAATATCCTAATCTAAAGTAGTGCCTTCTTTGAGGCACTTTATATTAGTGGCTATTAAATTTTCATTATCCATAGTACTCAACTCATCCCATGCTTCAATGATTCTAGTCATGTTAGAAGTCTTCATGATGGTGTTATACTTTTGTAGCTAGCTAGAAGGGGAAAATTATTTTCCAAATTAGTGCCCATATCAAAATTTTCATGCCACTAGAATAACCTTCACATCAATACCTTTCCATTGGTTTTTCATTTTCTCAATTCCAATACTTGGCTTAGGAGTTATGCCCTCCAAAAGTGAAACTTGTTACCCATGATTTTCATCTCTTATTTTTCTTATAGCTTTCTCTCTAATTTTTTTAGGATTTTGGACTTCACCCCAAAATCATGGGCTCATCATCTCACTCTCTTCATTAATAATTTTCTATTTTATTTTTGGTTTCTACATTCTGTTATAGAAGTTAAAATTTATGATTTCCAAATGCTCAAATTTTTAAGGGTGTATAGTACCTCTTTGTGGAATGTTGAGACATTTCTTGGGAATCTTCATAGAACTTTTCCCTCATATCAAAATTTTGGGTCAAGAGTTGTGCTTTCCTCAAAATTATCTTTCATTTGTATCATTATAGAAGGGACCTATATTAGCACCTTGATTACATAGAGGAACAACTTTGTATTGCTAGCTTAGTAGGTAGCACCCCCAATGATAATGAGGACCCTATTTAAGTTGCAACTATGTACTTTGATGACTTTGCATAAGTTTATGCTAGGTGTTACACAAAAATATCGTCACCTTCATTATTTGTAGTCGGTATGGGTCTATCACCACCTATGCCAGCTTCCTAAGCAAGTCTCAAACCTCAGCTCTTCAAAACAAGATTTAGAAATGAGAGAAAGTCATCAAAAAAGCAATGTAACTCTGGTTCCGCACTTTCTCTCACTTTTACTTGCGGGCCCGCACCTTTTTTTTAGGATATATGCGTACTTATACGCTCTGTATGTAAAGGGGAGGGTGCGTACCCCTGTGAAAGTCAAAAGGTGCAATTTTTATCTTAAAAAACTCACTTTGGGTTAATTCTAGAGTTTTCTAGAAGGATTTGTTACGTGGATTGTTCACTCCAAGTGGTTCATGCATCCCATAAGAGGAGGAACTTATTCCTTGTTAAGAGGAGTTATTCCTTTGAAGGAGGATTCTATCCCTTTGAAGGAGGACCTGGTAACTGATCTCCATTGCACTATAAATTGAGGCATTGGGTCAGTGGCTGAGGAGGTTAGAAGCTGAACTTTTGAGGGTAAATGCTAGTGAAATTAAGACTTCCTATTTCAGCTTAAGAGGAGAGATCACATACCTTTTTGGCTTCATTGGGAAGTGAGTGAAGCTTGTCAAAGTAGAGGAGACTTCTTGTTGGACCCTGCGAGGAGCTTGTATAGCGTCAAGGCAAAGCTTGTAAGGTTCTTCTCCTTTTGAATTAATACAATCAAGCTCATTTTTCCCAACAAGTATCTCATGTTATTTGTTTCATGGACTCCTTGACTTTCATGTTAAATATGTTTTATAATATTGGTTATTCAAGTGCTATTTAATCATTTGCCTTGTTTGTGTGCAGGTTTGCGACAAAGGAACTTACTTGGATCAAAGAAGCGAAGGCATCTCCGAACTTGCATTGGACATGAGGTAGGGCCTTAAACACACTTGTTTCCCATTACTTATAAAGCGCATTTAGAGAAAGATAGTGTTTGGTTGGTTTGTTTGTCATTAGGTCTTCATTAGATTCTAGGAAGGTCTGTCTTGTCCGCAAGATCGACTGATTCCACGTGACAAAATGGCGACTCCACTGGGGACTTGATTGTTTTCCTCGTTTTTTCTTTGACTTGAGAAACTTGTTTTTGGTTTCTGTTTTTGGCTTGTTGTGTGTGGCTTTGTGTAGACTTAGTTGATTTAGCTTTGTTTTTTATTTTTCATTGCTTTAGTTGAAGTCCGCAGTCTGCGCTTAGATCACAGTGCGTACATGTATGCACTTTGTTTTTGTGCACAGAGCGTACCCACACCTGGGTGAGCTCTGCACCTGCGTACCCTGCTAAATTTTTGAAAATTTTGAATTTTGCTCTTTTAGTTAATTTTATTTTGTTTTCCTAGTAATTGTCCTCTGCCCATACCTACATGTGACTGGTTGAAATCTTTCCTTGGATTGTTTCATTAGCATTAGGGTTTTAGGTGAAATCCTAGAAGTTTTGCTTGTTGGGCTTGTTTTTTGATTTGGTTGTGTAGTGGCTCTGAGCTTAGAGGCTGTAGGGACTTCAGATCACCTTAGTGTCTACCAGTCTTCTTGAGAATCGGACCATGTTTAAAATCTCCCCTTGTTGAGAAATCCTCTTTGATATTTCTCTTTACAAAACTTCGATAGACTTGTGATTTAAAGTTTGGATTTTCATTTTCAAAAGGAACACAAAATTGGTTGTTCTTGACTTATTTGTGATTCTGGACAAATTAGTCCTTGGTTTGCTTGTAACCAAGTAAAACATCCTCAAAAAGTCTTTTTGTGAGCTTTTACTTCAAATAGGTTTCCATAGTTTGTAGATATTAAGTTTGCTTTATTCAATAGTTTTCTCAAACATTTGCTTTAGTTATAGTTTTAAATGTTTTTTAAAAAATATTAAAGGTCTCTTTTGAAAAAGTTTGTTTTTAGTAGCATTTGAATGTTTGAATGAAAAAGAGAAATTCTTGTGAGAATAATTAGTTGTCTCATTTTTGAGTGCATTGGAACGAATACTCTTCTTTTGGTTTGATTGTTAAGAAAGATTTGTATTTTCAAGTATTTGCATCTTCCAACTCTTTCCTAGCTAGAACTTCATTGAAGAGGAAAGATCATTTAATCATCTTAAGTGCATTTTTGTAGTGATTTTGAGTCGAGTCTTTACATCACGAGTTTCATCTCCATCACCTCTTGACTTAATCAAAAGCCAATAAAAATCACACTTAAAATAAAATCAATCTAGAAGTTTTTTGTTTCTAGGGCTCCGATACACCAACATAGCTTAGGCTAGTATCTTGGAGTAGGGAGTAATTAACTCTCCAAGATAGTAAAACAAACAAGTAGCTTTATCTTGCGGTAGGAGAAATCCAATTGTTGCGTCTATGCTCTGGGAAAGCTCCTCTTAAAGGAGAAGCACGAGATCGTGTCCGAACCAGTGTGGGAATCAATCCTTCCTCATTTGGAATGATGCCAGATGTTCACGTATTACAAACGGTAAACCTTGGATTAACCATTGTCGAGGAGCCTGGGGTCACTTGTTGGTAAACCTCAGTT
>APFE030572810.1:0-14222 GCA_000404065.3 Pinus taeda
GGTTCATCTCAGCTCTGTATTTCTCATGAATAATTTTACACTGTTCTTCAAGTCTAGCTTCCAGACTGCGGACTTGTTCCTCCAGAGCTTTCTGTTGTGCTCGCACCTCTTCAAATTCCGTTTGTAAATCCCTGCAGTGAAAGCACTGTTCTTGACACGCCATTGGGGCTGGATGATATCTGTATGCGCTGGTTACTTCCTTTTCTCGTTGCCTCTGGGTTCTTTTCTTGCTGCTGATGAGAGCCACCGGTCGCACAAAGACTGCTTCGCTCTTGTAACTGCTTGAGCTGCCTCGAAAAGCTTGGAGGGTTCCGCTCTCGAGATTGTGAGCACAAATTTCTTCTGTGGGGAGTTGAGACTTGACCCCCGAGTTATATATAGACATATGCGGTAATTTGTGATGGCGGGAGAGAGGTCTGCTCTTCCCAAAGCTCCTCCGCTCCTTCCAAAGCATATCAAGGCCTCGATCAGTGTTCTGATTGTTAGGACGATTTCCTTCTGCTTGGTGCCTGATTCCCGTGCTCTGAATGGATCTCCCAATCTGGATTCTCATACAAGTCCAATCAGCCTTACTTATGCTGTCCCCTGCTCTGTTTATTTGCCTGCAGTCATAGATTCTGCTATCTACAATTTCCCGAGCGTTGACTAGCTGCGTGGTTCTCATGGTAACGGTTGGAAGGATGAGATGTTATTACAGCTGAGATTGCCCTTGGAGCGTTCACAAGCCTTGTTGGCGCTTTTGTCAGCTTCTTTATTTAGTCCACGGAGTATATGGTGATAGCGGACTTCCTCCAACAAATCGTGGAGGATCTGGTTCCTACAGTTGACTTGCTGCAAAAGAATGTTTGGCGTGCTCTGCCTTTGCGCCATGAGCCTAATGATGATTGTTGAATCGCCGAAGACTATTGCTTTCTTAATTCCTATCTTGATCAACTGGGTGAGTCCCTGATACAAAGCCAATCCCTCTGCCCTGTTGTTGGATAATTCTCCCAGCCCCCACTCGAATTGGAGAATTGTCTCGCCGTTGGCATTGCAGATAAGACCCCCTGCACCTGCTAGGCCTGGATTTGATTTTGAAGCGTCGTCAAAGAACATGTAGAATTTATTGCAGTTGCTCAACCAGAGAGCGAATTCCTCTTCCTTGAGCCTCAGCTTCCAAACACTGCTTGTCTCTTTCAGTTGTAGATTTCCTTGTCTTGTTGCCTGGGTGCTGATTATGTTTCCTTGGGCATAGCTGATCAGATTTCTTTCTTCAATGCTGTAATTGGTGGCCTCGATCTTGCCTTGAGTGTGGGCTATAATTGCCTCCACCGCTAAATTTTTTGCCTTGTGACACATGATTCTTGTATTACATCCTTTATCTTGAAAGACTTTTTTGGTTCCTGCCAGCCAGATGCGCCAAGCAAGGGTTAGTGGTATAGCATTCCATATCCTTTGCGTTAGTTTGCTCTTCTTTTCTCTCCATGGGCAATGCTTCCTCTAATTGTAAACGATTTCTGCAATGGTTGCCTTTGGTTCCCATGTGACTCCCCCGATTGAAGCCATTTGTTTCCAGCAATCATCAGCTATCTGGCAATCTATAAACAGATGTTGTATTGTTTCTTCTGCTTGACAACAGTTTGGGCACCTGGACGGTCCCATAATGCCCCGTTTTTTTAAATTTTCTGCTGTTAGTATCTTCCCTTTCAGGAGAAGCCAGAAAAAGAAAATGACTTTAGGAGGAGCTTCAGCTCTCCAGATCAGTTTCCATTGACTCCATATGGCTTGTGGAAAAGTGCTGTTGCATAGATGTTGATGCCCTGCTTTGACCGTGTATTGAGTCCCCGTGGGGTCCCATCTATAGCCATCTTGCTTGCCTATTTGAGTCGGTGCTTTACTGTGCAGATGGTTCTTTAAGGTTGCGATGCTTGTCTCTAGCTCTCTGGGGTAATCCGGTAATTTCCAATCTACCCATGCTTGGGAGTGACTTTCCCATTGCGATATTTGAGCTAAGCACCTTATACCGTTGTCATTAAGCCAACTTATGGCAGGGATTACCTCCATGTTGGATCCAATAAGGGGCTGTCCTAAGATTCTGTCAGTGGAAAAATTGATGCTGCTCCCCCCTCGTGGGACCTTTGAGATGTTTTAAGTCATAAAGGGTATGACTTTCTTGCAGAGCTTCCAGATTTTTGTGCTGTCTCTATTGGGGATATTGGTATCCAAGAGTTGATGCCTTGAGATGTTCAGATATTTAGCCTCTAGAACCATCTTCCACCAAGCTGTGGCCCCTGAGATCAATCTCCAAATTATTTTAGCTCCAAGGGCTAAGTTCAGCAGTTTTGGAGATCTTATTCCAAGTCCTCCTTTTTCATTAGGCTGAATGACGTTCTTCCAGCTGACCAGATTGATTTTTTTTCTCTCCGTTTTTCCTCCTTGCCAGAGAAAGTGCCTAAGAGCTCTTTCCATTTTTTGATGAAAGGTCATTGGAGCTTGGTACAGAGAGAAGCGATAGATGGGCAGTGAGGCAAGACCAGATTTTAGAAGAACGAGGCGCCCTGCTGGGTTCAGCCACATAGATCCCCATTGTTGGATTTTCCTCTGGATTTTGTCAAGGATTTCGTTCCATGTGTCGGCCTTCAGAGGTCCCATACTCACCGACATCCCTAGGTATGTAAAATGGCTCCAGTTTAGCTTGTATGAGACTCCTAGAATGTTGGCAATGCTGTGAATGGTGTGATTTGATACATTCCATCCATAAATGCAACTTTTTACCTGATTGATTTTCCCTCTAGAGTATTCCATGAATTGATCTAATATCTTCTTGAAGCGCCTTGCAATAGTGATGGACGCTCCTCCCATCAAGAGGGTATCATCTGCAAATTGGGAGTGGTTGATGTTCTTTGTACCTTGCTCAAATTTGATCCCAGTAATAAGACCTGTTCTTCGGTTGAAATCCAAGACTTTGCTAAGAGACTCAACCATGAGGATAAATAAGTAGGGGGACAGGGGACAGCCTTGTCTAAGGCCTCTAGAGGATTGGAAAGTAGCACAGGGTCTACCGTTGATCAGAGGGGAGATCCAGGGATTCGAAATACAGGCTTTGATCATATTAATGAAGGAGGGGTCAAATCCCATTTTGTGAAGCACTGCATACAGAAAGGTGTGTCTAACCCTATCAAAGGCGTTGGCAAGATCTAGCTTTAGGACAAAACCTTTCTCCTTTCGGCTTATGCTTGAGTGTATGGCCTCTTGCACGAGAAGGATGGAATCGGTTATGTGCCTATTGGGGAGAAAGCCCCCTTGGTTTTTTGAGATCAAAGAGGAGAGGTGAGGCTTGAGCCTTGATGACAGAATTTTTGAAATTATTTTGTATGCTGAATTGCATAAGGATATGGGTCAAAATCTATAGAAGGTGGAGGGCCTGTTCTCTTTTGGAATTAAGGCTAGATAGGTTGAGTTGGTGTATCCCCCCAATTTGCCTTTCCTTAGAACCCAGCGTATCATCTTCAGAAGATCTTTTTTAATCATCTGCCAGTACTCTCTGTAGAAACTAATTGGAAACCCATCAGGCCTTGGGGCTTTATCTGGGTGAAGACTCCAGATTGCTTTTTGGACTTCTTCTTCTTCTATTTCTTGCGTGAGCCTGCTGTTCGTTTCTTGGGTGACTTCTTTAGGCATGTGCTGAAGTAATATTGAGTAATCCTCCTCACTTTTATCCTCTGTCAGGAGATTTTTGAAGTGATTGGTGGCTGCTTCTTTTATGGAATCCTGGGTGGTGTAGTTGTTCCCCTCACTGTCTCTAATTGTACTCACAGTGTTTCTAGCCTTTCTAACAATAGCCTGCTTATGGAAATAAGATGTATTTTTATCTCCCTCGCGCAGCCATAGCTGCCTTGATTTGAGTCTCCATTTGGTCTCTTCGTCCCTTAGTGTTTGGCTCAGCTGGGAATAGAGTCTTATTTCATTCTCTTTGGCTTGCTGTGAGAGCCCAAAGGCTTCAATTTTTTGTTGCAATTCTTCAAGGTCTTTCTTGATGCGCTTTTTACTCATCTCGGGCTCCTGGAATTTGGTCTTTGCCCAGTTTTTGAGAGCTTGTCTGGTTCGCTGCATCTTAGTTTCCCAAATATATGTCGCGGAGCCTTCCACGTGTTGGGTCCAAGCCTGCCACACCGCGTTTCTTGCTTCATGGATTCGGTTCCAGAGAGAACAATATTTAAAGGGAAGAGGACCAAGCTGGCAATGTCTGTGCAGAGTGAGCGTTATTGGATAATGGTCAGAGGCGGAGTTGTTGAGGATATTTGACTGGCCAGTAGAAAAGGTGGACAGATAAGCGATATTGATGAGGAACCGGTCAAGCCTCTCCATGATATTTCCAGCTCCTAGATGCCTGTTACTCCAGGTGTACCTGCGATTCTTGGGTTTTATATCAACCAAATCTTGCTCCTGTATAATGTGCTCAAGTCGATTTCTGAAGGGGTCTGCGCTGAAGTTTCCCCCTCTTTTCTCATTGGCATGAAGAACCAGATTTAAATCCCCTGCAAGAATGAGGTTGTTGTCTTGGTCTTCTTCTATATTTGTCTCCAAAGTGTTCCAGCACGCTTCTTTCTCTCTGTATTGATTCAGAGAATAAATATTATATATTCTAACCGTTGTTCCATCTTCCTTGCTTTCTAAATTAACACTGATCCAGTTCTGGAGTATTTTGGTGGAGTTGCAGCTCCATTTGCTATTGTCCCACATTGTTAGGATGCCACCCGAGGCTCCTCTTGCTTCACTGGCGCAACCGCTGTAACACTTTTGCTGGTTGATGACTCTGTTGATTTCGGATTGATCTTGCTTTGTCTCTTGAATAAGGACGATTTCAGGCTTTTCACTTTGGATTAGATCCTTAAGGGCAGCTATCTTGGAGGGGTACCCTAGTCCCCTACTGTTCCAGGATAACATTTTCATCATGGTTTACTGGTTGCATGGAGAGGTGCTCGCCTCTCTTTACCTTTGTTATTATTTTCTTTATCCGAATGTCCAAGAATGAAGGATTCTATAGGAGTCTGAGATCCTATGGCAATGTCTTTCTATGCACTTTCTTCTCTATGTTGTTTAGCCGATTTTCTGCCAGGCCCTTGTTTTTTGGGTATGTCGCTGGGCGCTCCATGATCCTTTGAAGAACTTCTGGTGACTCTAGTAGAGGGTTTGTCAGGGGAGGGCTGAGAGATATGAGGGGGAGAGGGGTGAAGAGGAAGATCAGAGGGGGGAAGATCCGGCTCGGTTTCTTCCGCAGAGAGGGCCGCGAATGGATTAGATGATGGAGGAATGGATGGATCCGGTCGGGGGGATGAGGGGGGGGGATGAGGAGGAGACTGCTGAGAGGAAGAAGAAGGGCGTTGATGGGATAAATGAAGATGGATGGGTTGCTGGAGGGAAGGCCCAGGGGCTTCAGAATCTGATGGTTTCAGGGGTGGAGAAGTTTTTTTTTTCTTTTAACAGTTTCCCATTGCCCTTCTTGCTCTTCTGATTCTACATTTATGATTTTAGTGCATCTATTTGCAAAGTGTCCGTATTCGTGACATACCTTGCATTTGAAGGGTATCTGTTCGTAGTCCAGCTACTGTATGTGGCTCCAATCGTCAACTTTCAGTTCGATTGCTTCTGGCAGTCCACGCCCCAGATCGACTTCAACACAGATCCGCGCACAGGCCTGCATATTGTCTTTAGGTTCGCTGCAATCTATGTATTTTCCGACCGCGTTTCCTATTGCTTTGACCGAATCATCGCCCCAGCAGTGAAGAGGGAGATGGGGAAACCTGACCCAGACTGGAACTACACTTGGTATATCTAGCTCTGGATCGAAATCCGGGGTCCATTTGTTGAGGTAGAGACCCCTGGAGTCCATGAAGTAAGGCCCGTTTCTGAAGATTAGGTTCTTGTCCTCCTTTGTTTCGAAGTGAAAGGTAAAATATCCTTTGCCATAGAATCGGATGGATATTTTGCCTTGGATCTTGTCTGCCCAGTTTCGTTCAACCCACTTTTGCACTGTTTTGGGCGAGGGCCATAGTCCATAGTTATGTCCTTTTTGTTTCAATTATTAAAAAATTTTTTACAGAATGTCATGAATCTTGTTTCAAGTATGAAAAAAGCCTTAAAATATGATAACATGTTCCGGAACATAAGTCTGATACAAAAAAAAGTATGGAATGGGGAAAGTAGAACCTTATTAATATTGTTGTTTATTATGTTTTTCTCTGTACATGTTATAATAAGTAATTTTAAACATAAAAGAATTTATGATTTAAAATAATTATAATTTAGTTAATTTTTAAAACTTATAAGATGAGATGATGTATCATGATTAATGGTTTTGAATATTTATATGGACTTATTTTATAATATTTACTAGCCATAACTTATTGATTAACAATATGTAGGGGAGGTAAATTATATGCTACATTAATACTTATTCTATTACAATTCAATATAAATAAAAAAATACCCCTTAACATAAATTATATAAAATCAATATGGATTTAAAAGAATCAATTAAAACAAAAAGATAACAACCATTCTTCTCAATCACTAAATATCTAATGATTAATATTTTTCAAAAATTAAAATTTCTGAATTTACAAAATTAAATTAAAATTCAAATAATAAAATAAAATTATTATCCTTCCATCTAAATTCGAATTATAATGTATTAATTATAACATAATATTGGAAAAACACCACCAATATTAAAATAAAATGAATTTCCTTGACTTATTATTAATATTTTTCCTTTTTTCATTTAAATAATAAGTATAATGTCACCCCGAAACATTAATGTAAAAAAAAATTTAAATTTCTTTTACCCAAAAATCATTGACAATAGATCAAAAATGTTCTTTGCGCATAATGTTCCTTGACAAGTGCATTTTATAAGTTGGGCGCCACTCATGAGCTTATGCAGAATCGAGCGGTCCCACAGTGGGACCCACTGTTGAAAGTATCAGCAACAGCTAACGGGTCAATTTATTTTAAATTGAAAAAAAATATAAAATAAAATAACACAAGCAGGCTGTGCTGGGCATGATGAAAAATGGTAGAAAAGGCTAAAATAAATATATTTTAAATTAAAACATTTATGAAATAAAATAGCACAAGCTGGCCGTGTTGGCAATGATGAAAACTGATAGAAAAGGTAAAGATAAAGAGGTAAAGATAAACATTTTGCAGTAAAATAATTATCTCTGGAATTTGAAATGGTTGAAAAAGGATACGTGGCATGTTGTTAATTTTAAATAATAAAACAAAATGATTAAATATAAATATATATACAATGTATATATAAACTAACGATGAAGTATGGTAAAGCTGTACGTACGCGAGTAAAATATTTCAAAGAAAAGTAAATTTAGATTATATTATATATTTATTTGTATATGTATACGGGGACAGAGTGGCAGCGTCCCCGGATTTACAAAATCAACAGCCTGGTTCGTGTCCAGTACAGAGTTTGGCGGAGCGGAGCTTCAATTTCTCGGAGAGCGAAATCTCTCAAATCGCACTACAGATAACCTCACACCGTGGTTTTGAGGGACACAAAGGCTGGAAAGCGGTTCACAGCAGCTCTGGATCTAGATTTATTTGTACGCATTTTGAAGATTGTGAGGCATGTTGGCTTAGGCTGAAAGGTAACAGGGCTTGATCGTATAGTTGTCGGTGTTTAACCTTTGAATCAGAGCGGTGAGGAATTAGACATAAATTCATGAGATCTGAGGTGGATTGCGTTGTAAAGTGGTCAAATTGAGGGGGAAGGGTTTCGATTCGGTGCCAAACTGGGGGTAGAAGGAGGAGTAGGGCGCTTCGTGCGCTTCAACGAAGTGCCGTCGCCTTCGCACCAGATGGCGTCGGATATCAATCTAAGTCCTGCATTGAGCGACATCGATGGCCAGCTTAGGGATCATTTCCGTGCTCTCTCGTATGTAGTTATACTTATCTGCCATTTATTTTTGCTTGCATTTGGGTTAAATTGCTTAAACTCTTTCCTGTTTGTCTGCAAACTGAATGACTCTGCGAGATTCGAGCCTGTAAACATCGATTAGAGTTTTTCAGGCGTTAACGACTAGAGACGCGTTTTTTCACGGAGTCTAGTTTTATCATGGAGGAGCCTTGCTACTATTGTCTCCGAATGCTCGCCTAGGTTTAACGGCCTGTAAATAAACCAAACATCATTTATCACCCGTGACACAATTTTTGTACAATTTATGGTAATTCATTTTGTCAATTTCTTGTTATTACTCTATTTACCAATCGGCTGTAGTATTAAAGCTGCGACTTGTGTCGAGGTGCTCATGGTAGAAGCTTATTAACTTACAATGATTTAATTTAATTTAGATATTAACGTCGACGAGTGGCGAAAAATGGGCAAACGGAGTGCCTAACGCTTTTCTAACAAAATAGTAACAGCAGAGAAGAGGAGGAAGTCAGGACGTCTCTTGCAGCAACCTTCATCTAAACTCTTATAGTATGAAATCAGAAATCTGGAACCGGCAACGCGAAATTACCTGAATTGAGGGTTTTCTGCTGAAATTGAAATATTTATCTGAAAAATAAATCCAAACTTTTCTGGGCTACATATTCACTAAGAATCAAGGTATCTTGTAAATTTCTAAAAAGGCAAATGACACCGCCTGCGAATTTCATAGTTGATGGGGCATCTGAAGATGAAATGTTCCTCGGACTCAGGCGCATGAAGACAAAGTCGGCAGGTACGTCCCTCCCGTGGAATGTTGTGATCTGACTTCATCCGAAGTGAGTGAGAGCAAACACGAGGCTGTTCTAGAGGGGCTCTCAAGCAGTTCAGCAATCTTTGTCTGAGATATGCTGGGGTTGGGATTTGGCTTGGATTCGGTCGTCAAGATTTAAAACAGAGTGTAGCTTATGCTCCATACCATAGCTTTATTTCACTAAAATGATTTTTTAATTTAACAGGTGTTCATGTGTGCCTTCCGATACTGTGTCTCTTAGTCACGAGGCAAGACACCTGCCTTATGTTGGATATCTGTGGTATTGGCATAGGTCAAGAACAAAAAGAAGATCCCAAATGTGATTTGTTAATATTTCAAAAAATTGACACAAATTTGCTAGAAAATTATAGTATTTTTGAAGGATCCTCACATCAAACCAGAGATACGTTCACAGAAACAGGACTTAAAATGGAAAAAAAAATCCTCGATTCATCGATAGAATAGGTGAAGGTACAATATTAATATTTATCCGGTCCCAATCGGAGGAAGCCATTTTATAGCACTCAATTCACCATCACCCTTCAGGAACAACTAGGAATTAGAGAAAAACAAAAACCATCAGAACACCAGATTATAGCAAAACACTTTAGCACCAGCTTTGATAACAAATCTGTCCTGACAAGTCTCCACGTCTCCCTTTCCACATGGTTATCAATCTCTCTCTTTCCTTCCTATCCCCGTGGATATCTAGTTGCTCTTCTCCTTTTCCATCTGTGCTCTTCAGGGACCAATAGGAAATCGTGGAAGGGGTACATCCAACAACTGCAACTACCTTTTGATGCACCCCTTTTCATTACAAGTCAACTTGAACAAATCTCTATCTTATTTTGCCGTCATTACAATTTTTTTTGCAATAATGTTTCTTATAAGTTTTCTCGATTAACCTTCATGCTACTTTTCAATGCAACAGCATACTACTTTTCAATACAACATTTTGGACCATAAATTTGGACCAGTTTCATATATCTTTCCCTGATGGTGAACCGAGTTTACGGTCTTAAATGTTGGATTGAAAAATAGCATGCGAATTATATTCCAAAAGACTTATGGTGGTTCAACAAGCACAATTACCTTTCTTTCATCCTTTTCATTAGAAAGCAACTTCAATAGATCAATATCTTGTTTTTCCATTATTACGAAGATTTCTAACAATAATGTTTCTTATAAATCTTTTGGAACAACATGTCTGCTATTTTTCAATCCAGTATTTTGGATTATCAGTTTCGTTTAGTTTCATATATCTTTTCATAATGACGGACCATGCTTATTCCTAAGTCCAAAATAGCATGCAAGTTATTCCAAACGACTTGTAAACAAAGTCCTGTGAAAAACCAATGATCAAATAATGTGGCTTCATCATCAAATATTTTTCACCTAATTATCCCTTGTATTTTGGCATGCAACAGTTGTCTGTCCAAACTTACTTTTTCGTAGCTAAGAGTCCATTTTGGGGGCGGGAAATGCAGGGGATGAAGGGATGGGTTTCACAGAGATTTGGAGGGTAACCCTAAATATCCAGGGATTGGTGGATGGGGATGCCAAAACATATTAGAAAATAAAGTATGAAAAATTAAAAAGCAGAGGTTCTAGAATAGAGGACTATGATTCAACTCAATAAAGTAGCAATTCTTGCATAATAGGTTTCAATGTTGAACTAGCAAATGAAATTTTTTCTTTGAGAATCAGTGGCTCACGGGAATTGATTTGAATATGGGGCATCCAAATGTCCCCAAAACCATGGATGGTCATCACCCAGGCCTCCCAGTTTTTGGTAGGAAACGTCTAGTGAACTTTGGGGAATTCCTTCACACTCCCTGGAATGTCCCCTTGCAAATGGGCAACTTCCCTTTGCAGTGCTCAAGTCCACAGGGTTGGGAAAACATAGGTGACACATCCCTCAGGTGTGTGGATGGGTTTTCATGCAACATTGCTAAGAATCAAACTGATTTAGTTCGAGTTTCCTAAGTGCAATATATCGAATATAAAGCTTGTGCTGTGGTGATTCATTGCCACGCATTTAGCAAGGTATTTGCTAAATATAGTAAAGATCATAATATTAAAGGGATATAAAAATGTTGGTTTCAACTTTCACCATTACAAATACCTTTGTCCTGATATGATGTGTAACAGTTTTGTTCAAGAAGGGGCATCTGATGACTAGCAATTGGAAGAAAATATTTGTTACTTGAAAAATGATGAAATCAAATATGATGGTTTCTTTCATGCTATAGACTCACATCCTTCCCCTCCGTGGATTAACATGTCCTTTCCTGTTGACATACAAAATGTAAATATCTCATAATTTTGTCATGGCAGTACTGTTTTAGATTTTCCTATAATTTATGATGCACTTTACCAACAATGAACTGTGAGTTAATATTTTTAATCTGTATAATATGTGGTATAGCATGTGGATTGCTCTTCCAGAATCTGCATCTATTGAGATCCACCTGAATGCCAATTGTGGCTCTCACAAGGAGATCATGATGGATGGACCCCACGTTTATGACACTTATAAGCAATGTTAAAGGTTACATGTCTTTACACTCGAAATCAATATTATGGCTCATGTTATATTTAAGGGTTTTTCTCTATGTTTGTAGCCAATAGTGGTTTTGTATCTGATAATTTATTTGAATTGCTTGCTTGAAATGTGAAACTTGATATGGTGGCCCCTTTTAGCTCTGAGAAATTCCTGGTGCTACTGCATATTCTATTCTAATGTTCAATAAAACTCATGCGTAATTTAAAGTGTATAAACTGTTTATCATATTTTAGCATATGGGAGCAGAGGTTGTGGGGACATTGTTTTGTGTGCTCTGGACTTTTTGGCATTAAAAGAAGTAGATTGCAGAAAGATTTTCAAACATTGCTATATTTCCTTTAGTGCTCTTCTTTGGATCAAGTATTTGTGGATTTTGGGAATTGTTCTGACTCTTGATGTGCAAATCCTAATGAGTGCGTTTTTTTTTCAGAAATGGATTTCAGAAATTGGATAAAATCAAAGACCCAAACAGACAAAACAAGCAATTGGAGGAGCTCACTGGAAAGATGCGAGAATGCAAACGGTTGGCAACCTTTTCTTAAATTAGATTCATCTTATCATTGATATTCTCAAATTTTGCTGAAAAATTGAAAAATGGGCCCAAGATTGATTTTCAGCGTCCTAGCTTGTTACAGTTTTGCCCAACATTTGTCTTTCTGGCAAGTGATAAAGAACACTTTCACGGTTTTTTTCTCTTCAATAAGGATTACAGTTTTGTGTTTTACAATGCTGTGTGTGAGCCCACGTGCATGTGTATTATATATCACAGTCTTCCCCATCTCACTATTTTCAAACATCTATTCTTTTATTACACTTGATGATCTTTTCACATATATGAATGGGCATTGCACAGGAGAAGGTTTGGAATATATTCAATTTAATAATTTCTAATTTCAGGCTTATTAAAGAATTTGATCGCGAAATCAAGGAAGAAGAGAGTGGAAATCCTCCTGAGATTAATAAGCAGCTTAATGAGAAAAAACAGTCACTGGTAAATGGCTGATCCTCCCTTTATTTTGTGTAAATTAATGGGGACGGATAAGTTTTTGAACTGAATTTGCAGTCTTGCTGCATAATGACTTACTCTTCTATATTTTATGGGTGCAGATCAAAGAACTCAACTCATATGTTGCATTGAGAAAGACGTAAGCTATCCTCTCTTATGTTTCATGCATATTAATAAGCCTTTGTGCGCCTTCTGGCATGCATCTGCATTTCATTGCATTATGGTATCAGCAGTGAACCACCTCACACTGCAGATCTTAAACATGGACCCAACATGATGGGTTTAGGTATTCGCACAAAATTGCTTAAAATGTATTGTTAGGTAATGTAAATTGATTCCACAACAGTCAAGTTGGAGTTTCATATTATCATGAGCAATGGGGATGAGGATTGGTTGCTGGTCTCTATGTTGTTAATTATGTGTTCATTAAATAGGAACAGGTACAAATCACTGAGTCATGCTTTATGTTTATTAGAGAGAAGATCAATAATTACTTGAATGTCTGTCAAACATTTTAAGAGTTGTATGAATTGGTTGGATTTTCCATTGACCTTCAGAGCAATCAATGCTATTATTTGGCAACGTAGCAGCGTGTCTTGCTCATGGCTCTAAATAGATTTTTTCATCCTTACCTAGCAATAGTGGCTCACGTGTTGAGTCTGTTCATCACTAACCTTGTCAATACTATCATCCCAGGTTTTTTATTACTTCAGTTGAATTTCTTTTTTTTGTCGAAAGAAAAAATATTACTTTATGGCAAGGATGAAAAAGTTACATTTTGTATGCACCATCACGGGCAAGAGTGTGAAAGGTGTATTGTCCATACAGGTCCTTGAACAAATTTTTTATGTGAATTTCCAAGCCTAGGCGACTAAAGTCCTTATGATCTCAATTAACGAAGTAATTGTTGAATTTAATCAATGCAAAAATAAATTTCATACTATAGCATTGATCACACAATAGCTAGAAATTAAATAGTAGAAGGATAAAATAAAGTTTCACACATATGCAGGTAATAACTCCTAAATCAGCTCTCTACTCCAAAAAACATACAAGGAAACCTCCACAAGCTACCCACCAAAAATAGCACTGCACATTTATCGAAATCACCTCGAACTTGAGTGGAACAGTTTCTTGAGAAGTACAGTCTATTGTACAGACTATATGATTGACTATGGATTGTACGACATCTGTCTGTACAACTACACAGATCCATATAGTTTGTGTGATTGTATAGACTTTTGTATGACTGCCCATAACTGTTCTGTACCACTGTAAGAAACTGTACACTGCTCAGAAACACCTCTTTCATGGATGCCTGAACTTTCTCTCTCAGTCACTTAACCTGCTCAACTGCTTAATTGTGATGAGCCTCTATCTTGATCTATCTTATAGCTTTGGACGAGGATCTATTTTTGAGATTACTTCTAGTCTAAGTCATGCATGAGATACACTTTTTAAACTCAATTGCTAAATATAAGACTTTCACTTTTTTAGTAATGTGAATTACAAAACAGAGTTATTTTTTCAAAAATATAACTCCTTCCTGAAAATAGGTTGAAGTTCAAACTACCTTTTGCACATTAACATTGAACCTATGTAAAGAGTTCCTGTGAGAGCTATACTTCTCGACACTCTTTAGTGAGAAAGGAATTTTGCACCAATCCAAATATTTCTCTGAGTGCCTTAAACTTCCCTTCTGCCAAGGGCTTGGTCAGAATATCACCTACTTGTTGGAATGTGGGAATATGCTGGAGCTTCACTGATCCGTTTTGAACCTTTTCTTGTATGAAGTGATATCTGATTTCTGTATGCTTGGACTTGTCATGAAACACTGAATTCTCAGATAGTTTCTTGGCTTGGCGTTGACCAAATACATTAGGGAACGTATCAAGGACCTGCTTTG
>APFE030572811.1:6239-56074 GCA_000404065.3 Pinus taeda
ATGTTTAAAAAAAACACAAATTTATATTAAAAGGAGGATGCAATGAAGTTATATAAAAAGTTAAACAAAGAAAAATTTATAATGTTTGAAACAAGAGTTTATAAAAGGCCCATGGTTTCAAAATGAGCTATTGTTACTTTCCTAGAGATAAAACCATAGAGTTATGGTTTAATTCCTAATAAAGTAGGTAAGTACCAAAAATACCTTACAATACATTAAAAAACATGAATTTAGATGGAAGTATGCACACTAAGAGCTTCCCTTTTGACGTCAACCTAAAGATTGTAATCTAGTTTTGCATTTGTGATTTCCATGTCCTCTTGTGCTTTCTAATCAATCTCCCATCCTTAAAAATAACAAGAAAAAAAATAATAAATACCTTTCAAGAGTTTGGTAGAGAATGTAAGCTCCTAGCAAAGTCAAAGACTAATTCATGAAACATTGTTTCACTATGCTCCCAATTTCTCTTTTTTTACTGATGAGCCACAATCTTTAAGAGCCTTGCATTCCTATTTTTGAAGTTTCAAATTGATTGGCCATTATGATATTAAAATGAGAAAAGGACACTTGGATATCCTCTACCTAATGAACACTCCTTTGTTGGGATCTACAGAGGTTCAAAACATAACCCATAATATCGAAATAAAATAATGGATAAGTCATAACACTAGGGGAAAAGTTGAATATCCACTGAAACCAACTTTTCCTAATATATTGAATCAATAAAAAATCACAAACCAAACCACTAAACTAGAGATAGTAGGACTGAGCAACCTTTGAACCTAGTCTTGTTGGCATTCCTAAAGTGCCTACTAAGGGTTAAAACTACACTAAAATATAGAAACTCTCATCCTCATCTCTACAAGGCATCATTGTAGAGTTTAAATTTTCCAGACATGAAATTGAGGAGGAGGAATTGTAAGTTATGATGGTTTAGTGCTCATCCTTTCACCTTGATGTTAATACATCACTTTTTGTCTTGTGCATTTATCATGGATACATAATAAATTACGTTTTTAACCTTCATGGCAGGTAGGAAATGAATATAAGCCCCCCAAGATGAAAATTGCATTTGAAGTATTTGCTAGGCTATTAAGGGCCCTCAAGATTTAATATAATTCTATGGTTTCAAAATTACTTGTCATCCCTTTGAATTTATATACGAGTCTTCGTATTTTGAGAGATCAATTGATTTCACATATGTTGGTTTGTGATTGAAGATGCCCCCTATTTGGCTTGGATTGGCATTGTTAGCTATTGTTGGGCGTTCCTTAACATAGTATTAGATATGGAAACACATTCCAATCACAACTAATATACCCACACACTAGATGAGAGAGATTCAATATGATCTATATATTCCATTTTGACTTGAAGGCATGGCCTACTAACTAGGCTAGAATATCCAAGAAATCAATACATGTTGCATAATCAATGCATTTTTCAACTACAAAGTCATAAAGAATAAGGGGAAAAGAGTGGTGTTGCTTGGGCTATGTTCCCAACTATTCTAGCATTAATTTACATAAAAAACACTTTGAATATACCTACAAGAAAAGGAACTCCTTTCATCATCAAACATAGTTAACAAATGAAATTGAATTGGTTACTCAATGACTTACCAACTAATAGATTACAATAGTGAGAAGTGATTGTAGCAGAAATGGTTTTCTTTTAATTATCAAATATGTAACCCATAAGCATGATTTGCATTTTTCATAATTAATTTTATAGTACAACATTAAAATCATTAAATACTTGATATTTAAAAACAATGATAAGTGAAAATTCATACCAAAATTAAAAAATATTATTGTAGCTTTTAAATATGATTTGTACTAACATGGATATTCCATTACAACATTTAGTCACAATATATCTTGCAATATTATGAACATCTTAGATTATGCAAATTATTTCCTTAGATCCTAAATTAATTATTACTAGCTTGGTTCTTGAATCTATGAAATAACTAGAATCAAAATAAAAGAACAAAGAAAATGAACACACCATCCATACAATGAACACAAGGTGTATCTTGAGAAACCCAAACTAGGAGAAAACCTAGCTAAAATGTTAGACCAATGCTTTTCTCTCTTTTCCTCCATTATTATATACAAATACAATGAAAGGAACACTCACTATGGAGCTTCCTATGGAATTATGGCCTAAATGGTTGTTATAGAATGCTTTTCCTCCTTTATTATGCTCTCAAATCCCACTCCTAGATGCCCTACTCAACTACAGGAAAAATATAATTCTAAAGAATGGAATCCCTTCTCTTCCTAGTGGCTCAATAATTAACATAATTTGATAGTTGTTTAGGGTTACGGTTTTGCATGCCTTATCCCTCAATTAGTGATAAAGTTTGGACCTTCTAGTATCTTTATACATGGCTAGCGCCACATGTATGTTTAAGGGGGTTCATGTGTCATCCACTTGTACCATGGTGGTCAATATTGTATGTGAATTTGTAGGGGCATACCTTCTATATACAAGCTTTGATTAAGGTGCACTTTTCATCATTAAAAAGTTCTTAATGTGTAGAACATATTTGAGGCGATAGAAGCTATGTTCACAAAATTGTGACCCCAAAAAGTGTAATATGATGCCTCAAAATGGCTCAAGAGAGTCTTGAACCTCAAATTTCCAAAGTAGGACTTACCACTAAAATGGGCCCTATAAACCTAGTCCTCCAATTTCTCCACCGAAAAGGTATCAAGATAGATGGGAAATTATATAATGATCCATTCCATACCATACTTCCCCATTTTAGGATTATTTTGGTCCCAAAAAAATATTTGACTGAATGAGGAGAGGAAATTTCCTCTTCCCTCTCCCTAGAGTACCATTTTCCTTTCTTGTAAGTTGTCATTTGAACCTAATCTACTGAGCTTCTGGTGCTAAGTATTCTATGGTATGTAGGGCCGACTCATCAATTTATTTATCTAACATTAAATGCTCAGAGAGTTTTAGATTCTTGACATTTACTACTAAGTGAATATGAATTTATGGGGTTAAAATGAGTCTATAGGCACTATGACCCACCTTGCCCAGTACTTCAAAAGGACCATATGATAAAGCCTTTATCTTCTTACCAAGACCTTGCACTCTTTCCTTATTTGTTTATAAATAAATTATATCTCCCACTATGAATGTTTTCTTAGGCATGTGCTAATCATGTTAGGTTTACTACTTTTCATATTATTTCTTCAATGTCTCATCTACTTGAAAATGGATCTAACTATTTTCTTCAACAATTTCTCCACTTTCAAATTTCTCTTGTAACGTCTTCCCTTAATCCTTGTTTTCCATAGATAACATTCAAGGGCGAAGGTGGAAAATACCCAAAGAAATTTTTGAAAGGAGACCCACTAATAGAGGTATGGATTTCTTTGTTATAAGAGTGTTGAATGTTTACCACATTCTCATCCTATGTCTTTGAATGCTTTTAATTATAAACTCACAAAAGTTGAACCAAAGTCTTGTTAACTACTTTTGTCTACCCATCTATTTGTGGATGAAATTCTATATATCTCTTTAATTTGGTGTCCATCTTCTTCGAAATTGTAGTCCAAAAAACACAAAGAAATTTGGTTTCCTTCTTTGAGGTGATGATCCTTAATATACCAAAGTGCACCCAAACTTGTTTAAAGCGCATGTTTGCTACTTCTTGTCCTTTGATCATGGTCTTTTTATGAGGCATAAGAATTCCCATATTGCTATATATCTCTCCAATTTGGTGTCCATTTCTCCCAAAGTATAGTCCAAAAAGCACTTAAATTTGGTAGCCCTATCTAAGTGTTATCCTTTGCGATACATGCCCTCCAAAATTGTTCATATACTTGAATTTTGGAACCTACTGAGGATCTTGTAATTTTTCGTTCCATGGTCACTTCATGGTCATCTGATGTTTTGTAAAGTGTTAAGTCTTCTTCTAAGTGTCAAAATCACTTGCTCACACATGCTTTGTCTTCAGTGAATTCATAGAGACACATCTTTCTATGCAAGCTTAGATAGGCATTGCACAACTCTTGAAGGTAAGGCTTGTGAAATCACTAGTGATAGTGACTACGCAATCCATAAGCATAGTGTAGTGCACAATGGATGTTGAAATTTAGTGCGCACTCTCCATTGATAGTACTCCTCAATTCAATTGCAATTGTACTTCTATTTAGGTGAGATTTCTCAACTATCCCTCTAGTGCACCTTTTTTTTTGCAAGTGTATTTTTCATGTTCACAACTATCATTTTGCTTACATTAACTTTAATAAGTGTTGTTTTCATGTTATCTTTGTTCTAGCATGTGTCGTTTTCACTTTATTTAAGCCTTTACAAGTGTCATTTTCACTTTTCTCTTACTTTTGCAAGTGTCATCTTATGGTTAGGAAAGAGTCACATTTAGTCAAAGGGAGTCATCGACTTTGGAGAGCTAGTCTTGGCTTCTCCAGCTTGGCATAGGAGAGAAGATCATCCTTTGGAGAAGCAAGGAGTAACTTAATGTTATTCTATTGGAGTCTTGGATCTTTCACCTAATATTCAGAAGCTTATTGAGCCAACACATTTTCATGCATGTATTGTGAATGTTGTAAGACTATTCTTTAGATGTTTGTGGTATATGCCTTGTTCATATGTACTAGGGAAATTGAACTACTTTATTGGCTTTGGTACTTATCTTGTTGAATGTGTGTTGTATTTTCTTTAATGTTCGTTGTGTCTATGTGAATTGTTTCGCTAGATAACTAATGAATATTTCCTTTCTCTTGTGTGCCTCTCTTAGGATAGTATTATTAATTTCCTTCTAGAGACTCACTCTTACTTCCCTCTCATGAAAGTATCCTTTTACAATTGCAATTGGTGTTTCATGGTGTCAACTTACTTGTTGATTTCAAAGGTTATGTGCATACTCTCTTACGTTATTCATTGCGGTTGAGGAAAACCTTTGAATTATGATGGTCGAGTCAATACTCTGGATGGGGCTCCTACTCCAAATGGTGTGAGGTCTAATTGGGACTTCACATTGGGGATACCCCCTTGGTTGATAGATTTCCAGTACCGTCAACACTAAGATGATGCTCCTACATTTACCAATGCGTACCTAGATCTACCCAAATTATATATTTGCTACTTATTGTCCTTTGATTTTATTTTTACAAGGCTTAATAAATCACATCTTGTTGAACTTGTCAACTACCACAAATAGATGAGCATGTCCCTTTTATGTTGTTGGAAAATTACACATAAAATCCATGGATATTCTTTCCCAATATTGAGTGGGGTGTAGCTAACAGATGGCATAAAACTTGCTTTCTATTATTGGGCTTGCTAGCACAATAAAGCATGCGACCTCTAATATATCAAGCTACATCTACTTTCTTTTAGGCCAATACACTATTAATTTTCTTAAAACTCTTTAACTACTTAGATGAATTACTAAAAGCAAGGCAACTAAAAACTGAAACCAAATTTACTTTCATCAAGATACAGAGTTCTTAAAAATTTATACACAATGGAAAATAATCGAGAGATTAAAAACACATCACACAAATCGACATGCTTTTTTATCAAGGAAACCCAAAACAGAAAACCTACTTTCTTTCTTGTGTTATTTTATTGATAGTTCTTGAGAAATTGGATATATTACAAAGAAATCTCTCTCTCTAAGAGCACACTTGTTCTCATGTTGAATTAGCCTTGAATTTCACTGCAAATCCCTTGATCCCTACTCCTATTTCTTTGTGCACTAACAACCATTATTTCCTTGCACAAATCCTCCTATTTCCTAGCACAAATCCCCTATTTCCTTGCACACTTTTGGCCTCCTATTTATTAGAGCACGAGCTCCCCAAATGTGTTCACACACACACAATCAAATATGATCTCACAAACTTGTTCAACTTGTGTCTTCATCCTCCTCTCTTTAGTCCCAATTCAAGCATGCAATAAGGCCTGGATCAATTTAGAAGCTTGAGTTCTAATTGCAAGTTAATTGAGAGTATTTTTCCTCCTTTCTCCGAAAAACACTAGAGTTCTTAGCTCGTTCTCTCTCCAATCAAAACTAAAGGCTAACTTGTTCTAACTGAACTTGTAACTACCACCTCGTTCTGATAGTCAAACTGAAGAAAAATCCATGTAACTGAAGTTGCAACAGTATGCATGTTATCTTGATGATTATTCCAGTAATCTATAAATAAAATCATTGTAACTAGAGTCTGACTCGTGAGATCACACTCATGCTAGATAAAGCCAAATTGAGGTCTTCATTGCCTAAGGAATACACTAGAAAACCTTCACTCACTAATTTTCAACGCTCCCTCTTAGCGAGGAAGGGATTCCTATACAACTCCCAACTTATCTCTGAAATGGACGAAATTGCCTCTTGTCAATGCCTTGGTTAAGATATACGTTGTTTGCTCCTTTGTTGGAATGTACAATAGATTCATTATCCCTTTCTACACACAATATTTGAGATGATGATACCTAATCTGGATATGCTTGGAGAGATCATGAAACAATTGATTCTCATAGAGCTTAATGCAGCCCTGATTGTCATAATGTATCATAATAGGCTCCATCCCTTGCTTAAAAAGTCCCACAGGCATCTTCCTCATCCAAATGACTTTAAGTGCTGCCAAACTAATAGCCATGTGTTCAACCTCTACTAAACTGAGTGCAAATTATTTTTGCTTCCTGCTAAACTTGGAAACAATTGTTGACCCAATGTTGAAGACACAACTTGAAGTATTCTCCTGATCTATGGAGCTCCCTACCCATTCTGAATCTATGAAGCCCTTAAGCCTCACTCCATCAACTTGTCTATACCACAATCCATAATCTCTTGTGGTTCTGAGATATCTAAAAACATGCTTCGCAACAACCCAGTGAACTCTGGTAGGATCCATCATAAAATGGCTCAACTAGTTCACTGCAAAACAAATATCACGTAACGACTTAATGAGCTTCCTATATAATGTAGCATCTACTCGCTCTGCTTTTCTATCATCCACCTTCCTCTAGTTTGTGACTAGAGGCATGGCCACAGGCTTGTAATCATTCATATGAAACCTCCTGAGAATCTCTATAGTGTACTTCTACCCCAAGAAGATTTCCCCATTACCCTGTCATACCTCCAACCAAATAGTCCATAAGCCCTATATCATTTATCTCAAACTCTCTTGCAAGATATGCCTTACAATCCTAGATCAAGTTGTTTGCTCTAGTCAATATAATATCATCAACATAGAGCACTATAATGAGTGGAATCCCTCCAATTGTGATGTAGTACAAGTTCGAATTTTCCCCACTCTTAGTGAAGCCCAATCCTCGAAGGTAGTTATTAATGTGAGTGTACCATTCTCTTGAAGCCTACTTGATCCCATAAATAACTCACTTAAGAAAACAAGCATGAGTGTCTTTACTGAAAGTCTCAAGCCCCTCTGGTTGCTCCATATAAATTTCCTCCCCAACCAACCCATTTATGAATGCTTTCTTCACGTCCATCTAGTGGATCTTCCACCTTATCTGAGCTGCAAGTTCCAAAAATGTCTTGATGGATGAATAATGTGCTATTGGAGTGAATGTATCATCACAATAAATGCCCCAAATCTGTGAGAATCCCTTGACCACAAACATGGCCTTATAGTTCTCCACACTCCCATTTACTCCATGCTACATCTTGTACACCCAACGTGAGCCTACTACTAATTTTCCCTATAGTTGTGGCACGATATCCTAGACATCGTTCTTCATGATGGAGGAATATTCCTCCACCATAACATCTTACAAAACTTGCTAAGAGACTTCCTCCTCTAACAAGAAGGCTTTGTGTCCAAAAATTCAGTCATCAATTCCATATATCATGTGTACCTATGGGTTGCTTGCTCTCCCTAAACATAGAGCTAGGAGTCTCAACTCACTCATGGGCCTCCAGAATTAACCTCTTGACCCACTTTTATCTCTTCCTCACTGTGTTGGGAGTCACTGATTGAATGGTTGCCTCCACTCATCCTAGTCTCTTCTCATCCTCAGTTAACTCCTTGTCACCTTGCTGTGTGACCCTCTTTCCCCCTGGCTGAGACTCAATCTGTGATCTTAGATGGGGCTCCTGCTTAGGAGCAAGTAGCTCCTTCTTAGGTACTCCAACCTACTCTTTCTCCAAGGATGCCCTCATAGCTCTATCCTCCTAAAACCTCACATCCCTCTTGATAAGTTTATCTTTTAGTGATATTATGTACACCTTGTATACCTTAGCTATCTCATTGTAACCCATGAAAATTCCCTTTTCAACCGGGACTCCAAATTCTTCTTATTCTCTTTGGACACATGAAAGTAAAATTTTGTTCCGAATATGTGGAAGTGAGAAACATCAAGCTTATTTCATGTGAAATCATCCTCTAGTGTAACTCGTCCAAGCATCCTATGTGGACTCTTGTTTTGTAGAAATATTATAGTGTTGCAAGCCTCTATGCACAAGAAAATAGGCAATCCCTAGTTATGCAACATGGCCTTTCCCACTCCAATTATATTTTGTTTGTTCCTCTTAGCCAGCCCCTTATATTGAGGGTTATAGGGTGTTGTAATCTCTCTCTTAATTCCCTCCTTAGTACACATGTCCTTGAAATAATTGGAGACATATTTCCTGCCATTCTCACTCCTCAATTCTTTGATCTTGTTCCCAGTTTGGTTTTCTACCAAGGCCTTAAACTTCGTGAACTTGGAGAAGAACTCCTCTTTCTAATCCATGTTTTTCAAGAATAATCATCTATCAAAGTGACATAATATCTGTGTCTAATGAATGATGGAGAAGAAAAGGGACCACATATGTCTGAATGTACCAGCTCCAAAATCCCTTTGACTCTGTTGTCTTAGCATTGAATATATGAATTGGAAAGCTTTCCAAGTGTGCACCCCTTGTACACATCATGTTTGTCAAATAAGACATGTGGTAGTCTTGTGGCTATCTGTTGATTGATCTTCAACACCCCATGATGCAAGTGTCCCTTGCGCTTGTGCCAAATTTCTCCCATGTCTCTGTTCTGTGCACTCCTTGCCTTGCTGCTCAAGGTTATGCATGTCTCAACTTGCAACCTGTAAAGATTTTTCATCCTCAAACCAATCTGCTTCATTGCTCTAGAAGCTAAGTGCTTGAGGTAAGCCTTACCTTTGCTGAAGATGGCATCATAATCATTTTCCTCTAGGGTAGCTACTGAAACAAGGTTCTTCTTCTGGCCTGAACATAGTGGACATCCCTGAGATGGAAAGAGCTACTAGGCTCCCTCTTAAAGATAACAGTACTAAATCCCCCAATCATGTACTGGCCATCATCTCCTAGTTCAATATGAATTTTCGTATTCTTCTCATTCAGCTGGGTTAAATACTCCTTGTTCCTAGTCATGTGGAAAGATTCTCCAGAATCAATGTACGATAGTCTACTGCATACTGAGCTTGCCATGTAAGCTATTAATGAGATATATTTCTCAAACTGAGAAGAAACCCCATATAACTCAGTTGACATGATCTTTACTAGACCCCTTCTTTCAATTAGGACACTTATTGGCATAGTTTATGAACTCATGGCAAGGAAGAATTTGATCTTGCTCATATATTTCTTCTTCTTCTCACCCTTCTACCTAGAACTGGAATTTTCCTTGGACATTTTTTCCCTTGGCTTTGTTTCCTTTGCCTACTAGGGTAAACTTCTCCTCATCTTCTATCTTTACTGATCTTCCAGCTCTCATCCTCTCTATATTTCTTTTTGGATGCAGTCACTCCATAAACTCTCCCATCCTAGTATGTTTTCTCTGATAGTAACTGCATCTTGGAAATTATCCCAAGACTTATGAAGTCCCATAAGCGCAATACTCACAAGGTCATTGTCAGCTACAGTATCACCCACTCTAGCTAGCTCATCCTAAACCTTGGTGAACTTGGAAAGATACATAATGACGGGCTCTCCTTTTCTCATCTAGATACTTCTTAGCTTCTCCTTCAAGGAAAGCTTCTTGACATCATTAGAATCCTGATATAGATCTAATATGGATTTCCATATCTCATATGTTGTATTCTTCCCATGGAGATAAGGGATAATATGGTCTTTAAACCCCTCAAGAGTGATCCTCTTGGCCTTGGTATCATTCTTGTTATGTTGGATCAATTGTTGGGTATCTTGAGGTGGAACTATTTGATTCTTCATAAGTTCTAGCACCCCATTATCTTCCAACACCACTTAAATCCCATCTCTCCATGAGGAGAAGGTTGAGGCTTCCTATAAACAATGATTTTCCATTACTCCTTAGAACACCATCCTACTATCCAAACATTGATCTTTAAAACTCTAGCGCAAGTCTCCTGCTTAAACTTTTCTCTTCGCTTACTGGTCAATATGATATTGGTCTTTATGTTGAACTCTACTCTGATACCATGATAATTTTCTTGAAAATTTGCAACTACTTAGATGAATTACTAAAAACAAGGCAACTGAAAAGTGAAACCAAATTTACTTTCACCAAGGTGAAAAATTTATTAACAACTTATAAGTAGTAGACAATAATCGAGAGATAAAAAACACCAGACAAATTGAGATGCTTGTTTTACTTAAGAAACCCAAAAGGAAAAGCTTGTTTTCTTTGTTGTGGTAGTTTATTGATAATTCTTGAACAATTGGATCTATTACAAAGAAAGTTGTCTCTTTGAGAACACATTTGTTCTTGTGCTAAAATAAACTCAACTTGCCTTGTAAATCCCCTTATCCCTACTCCTACTTCTCTGCACACTAGCAACCCCTATTTCCTTGTGCAAATTCTCCTATTTCCTAACGCAAATCCTAACTCCTATTTTTTAGTGCAAATTCCCTATTTCCTTTCACACTTGTGGCCTCCTATTTCTTATGGCACAAGCTCCTCAAATCTGCACACACAAGCACAATTAATAATGTTTCAACAAACTTTTTCAACCCCATGCCTTCGTCCTCCTCTTTATAGACCCAATTCGAGCATGAAAGAAGGCCTAACTCATTTAGAAGTTGGATTTCTATTTACGATTTAATTGAGAGTACTACTCATCCTTTCTCCAATCAACATTAGAGTTCTTAACTCGTTCTCTCTCCAATCAACATTGAATACTAACTTGTTCTAACTGAACTTGGAATTTCCACCTTGTTCTGTAGTCAAACTAAAGAAGACTCCACGTAATTGAAGTTCCAACAGTACACATGCTAACTTAATCATTATTCCAGTAAACTAGAAATAAACTCATCGTAACTAAATTTTAACTCATGAGCTCACACTCATGCTAGATAAAGACAAATTGGGGTCTTCACTGGATAAGGCACAAGTGAGAATACCTTCAATCGCTATATTTTCAACATACACATACCTTTTTAAGTTGACAACTATCTTTCCAATACCAAATTGTCTTGCAACCTTGGAGGTGTGAGCCTCTCTAATAAGTTTTAGTATTTCACCTTTAGGAAAAAAAAATCTTGTCTACCTTGTAGAGAAACCCATTCTAGAGATGACAATCAAGCTCAATGTCACCTTCTTCTATACATATTTGGACTTGTAGCTACTAAAACACATCTTTTAAGTCCTTATTTTCTATGTATGCCTCTTTGTATACATCATGGGTAAACAACTCCATGCACACAAGAGCTCACAAAGTTGTGATTTTGGATGTGGGTTGCCTTGAAAGCACACTTAACAAATTTTTAGTGTTTCCCTTCTCATGTTTGATGACTAGATTAAATTGATGCAAATACCAATCTAATTGTAGTATTTAGTTTGTTGAAGCTTACTTTGGGTCTACAAATACTATAATGGTTGGTGATGAGTACGTATAATGGTTTCCTTCCGATGAGATAGTGTATCCACTTCTTAATAGCTTGAACCAAGGCATAGAGTTCCTGATCATACATAAGGTAGTTCAAAAATCCACCATGAAGCATCTCAAAATGATAGAGTATAAACTTACCTCCCTAAATCAAGACCACTCCCATGGCATGTTCGCTCACATCTATCTCCATTTTAAAAGGCTTCTACAAGTTAGGAAATGAAAGATTTGGTGCTTAATTGATCTTCTACTTTTGCTCATCGAAATATTTTTGTTGATTATTTACCCACTAGTTATTATGGCATGGAGTGGTGCAACTACTACTAAAACAAATGTTATGAATTTCCATGGGTATTTCATTTGCTCATCAAAGATCCTAACTTATATGACATTAATAGGAATTGGCCAAATCATGACAACTTCCATCTTTGCAAGATTTATCTTGAGTTCCCCTCCATGAATCATGTACCCTAAATACACCAATTATTTGTTGGTTGTGTTATATTATTTCCATGACTAGCTTTATGTGTTGTACGTTGCATTGGGCACAACAAGGGTCGACAACCCCCCCTGTTGAGGGGTTTGTAGGGAGGCAGTATCCCCCTAACACAAGGTTTGGGGCAATGCCCCAAAGTTTCTTGTATGCAGATCCAATAATAGTTCGGTGGACCAAAGGATAGGGGGTGGACCGAAATATGGTGTGAAAACCTACCCATGATTTTGTGCATGGTTTTTGCACATGGTTTTAGGCATGATGTTTTCTTCCCATGGTATTTTGTAAATCCATTCAAGGGAACTACAACTATGTTATAATCAAAGGTTAGTGAATTAGGGTTTATGAATTCTTCAACATGTATATATATGTATTGTAACATTGAAAGGAATATAATAAAAAATCAATTTGGTAGTCCCAGTTTTGGGATCCAGGGAAAATCTATGTGTATATATGTTTTATGTTCTCACCATTGTTTATTTTACTTTTTGAAGAATTTGTTTGCAGGATTTTCATATAGGGTTAAAACCTACATTTGGTATTAGAGTTGTTTTGACTTCAAGGGGATGACTTTGTTGTTGAGGGGTTTTTCTCATGCTTGTGGTAGACCCTGTTTAGTGGGAGATTTGCGGAGATCAATTTTTCAATGAAATAATATGGCGAATAGTAGAAAGATAGAGATCGAGAAATTTAATTGTCATAGTTTTGAGTTTTGAAAGCTCAATATGGAGGATCTGTTGGTGGATAAAGATTAGTGGATCGTGGTAGATTTAGATACTAAACCAATGACAATATCAACAAAAGGCTGGGTGAAGTTGGATTTGAAGGATAAGAGCACAATATGGTTGTGTATCTCAGATTCAATATTGTTGAATGTATCAAGGGAAGCTACGATGAAGGCTTTGTGGGACAAGTTAGGGACTGTGTACCAATCTAAGTCTCTGGTGAATAAAGTGTCCGTGTGGAAAGATATGTTTAACCTGATGATGAAGGATGGAGACTCAGTAATAAAGCATCTAAAATCCTTTAATACTATGCTAAGACAATTGTTATATGTTGATATAAAAAAATTAGATGAGGATAAGCGCATCAGTTTGTTGTGTTCTCTACCAGATTCATGGGATAGTCTGGTTTTTGCAATAGGTAGCAATACAACTACCTTGAAGTTTGATGAAATAGTCTCATCTTAGATGTTGGAGGAGATGAGATGGAAAAATATGGAGATCTAGAATGGAGATGCCTTGTTGGTACAAGAATGGTCCCCCCAAAACAAAAAAACAAAAAAAGTCCTTGAGTGGGAGATCTAAATCTCTAGGAAAACCTGTAAAAGTGTGGTGGAAATGTGGAAAGGAAGGGCACTACAAAAAGGACTGTAGATCTAAAGCTCATGAGAAAGGAAAGGGATTTTATGATACCCCTTATATAGAGGAAAAAACCACCTCAAATGAAGGTGGGGATGTGTGCTTGGCTTCTTCTTCAAGTACACATGTAGATCATGAGGCATGGTTGATTGACTCAAGTGCATCCTTTCACTTCACTCCCCATAGGGAGTGGTTCTGCGAGTGCTATAAATATGATGGTGGTTATGTCTTCTTAGGTGATGAGAGGAAGGCCAAAATCATCGAGCATGGAAAAGTCAAGCTCAACTTGCAAGGTGGAAGGATTATAACACTTCCTGATGTTTTGAATACTCCTAAATTGGCCAAAAATATGATTTTTGTAAGCATCATGGATGATGCAGGTGTAAAAACAATGTTTGAGAAAGATATTTGCAAGATGGTTCGAGGAGCACTAGTATTGATGTGGGGAGTTCGAATTGGAACTCTGTATAATATTTTGGGTAGCATTGTCATTGATGGGTGCAATAGTTATGTGGCTCCTGAAAGTGGAGAAAAAAATTTAGTGGTCTCTCTAGAAAATACCATGCTATAGCATCAAAGGCTTGGAAATATTGGAGAGAAGGGACTTCAAATATTTCATAGTAATGGTATGGTAGAAGGTATGTCTAATTTCTCTCTGGATTTTGATTTCTATGAACATTGTGTATATGGGAAACATAAGTAGATGAGTTTCCCCTCTAGTTCTAAAAGGGAAAAAGGGATATTAGAGCTTGTGCATAGTGATGTATTTGGACTTGTTCGGTCCCATCATTGGGTAAGTCTATGTACTATATCTCATTTAAAGATGACTTCTCAAGGAATACATGGATATATTTCCTCAAGAAGAAACTTGAAGTCTTTGATAGGTTTAAATAATTTAAGGCTCTGGTGGAAAATCAGATAGAGAATAAGATCGAGGTGTTCAGAAAAGATAATGGTGGAAAGTTCCGCAAGAAGGAATTTGAAGAGCTATGTAAGAAGTGTGGTATAGCACAGCAAAAGAATACTTCATACACACCTAACGCAACAAAAGCCACATCTACCCACATTATGCAAATAAAATTGCATGTCACACTATGTTCCAAGAATTTTAATATTCCTTCTTAGTAAAACCTTCTTAAACCAAGGTGTAATGCTTCTTCAATAAACTATGCGGAAACGTTTTATTTAACTATCCAAAGTCTGGGCCTTTATAAACCTTTGGGTAGAACCTTATAAATCCTTCATAATATTTGGTTAATTCTTATTACTCGCACATATTAACCATACCATGGATTTTAGACTTTGGTTAAAACTCAACTTAAACCATAATACATTAATCCTGCTTATTTCTATTATAATTCCCATGTAATAGAAATATTTTATAAACCACACTTAAACCTTACCTTTCCTCCATACCACAAACCTTTGCACATATATCGAAGCTCTCCTTAGCGCATTAAATCTTCACCGTCGATCTCATTCCTCAATCCGACGGTTGTCGCACAATAACTCACGCCAACTAGCCTGGCCAATCTCCACTATTTATTTCTCCTACCTTAATCCAACGGTGATCAGGCCATATCGCACAATTACATGCACGATCGATATTAGATCGATAGCACGCAAGAAAAGTGGTTTTATTATGCTACGTGTCAACCTCTTAGGTTAATCGTGTGAAATCATAGAATACCATTTACAACTTTTAGGGTGCGTGAGATACCGCTGACCACTTGTGAAGACTGCTCCATCCTTCTACTAATACGGGGTTTTAATGTCCACCATTAATCTTCCGTCAATATCATCCGTCGATCTGGTCGATCCAACGATCCTCGTTCTTTGATGTTTAATTATTTCTACCTCATTGATCTTCCGTGTGTGACTTGAATGTTCAATGGCTTTGCTCTGGGCTCGATCAATCCATACATTGCATCGAAGACTTCAACCACAGAACCAGGTTGAAGCAAGGATTTCTTATTCCTTTCACTAATTTTGATATTTGATTGTGCTTCCGCTTGACTCCTTCCTGAGCTTTGTTCTGCGTATTATTTAAACGTTATCACATCTAAACTTCAACTTTGATCCTTTAGTCAGATTCAAATGATCAGACCACTATCCTTCATTCTCCACCTCTGCATTTTGATTTAATTCCACCTGCATACATATACTATGCAAAATTACTATAATTCACACATAATTTATAGTTCCATTAATCAATACACACCACACAACTCAGGAATCGAATTCTCTATCTTTATAAACAATTATTTACATAACTAATCTCTCTCTCTAGCCTTATTTTCTAATCAGTGGCCTTTCTCCTTTCTTGCCCATAGGCTTACAGTCAAACCCTATCTAATCTCTGAACTCTAATTCTCACTCTAACTCACTAACTCCCAATGATTCTCCCCTTTCATGCTTTTTAGACTTATATTTTATACAAAAGGTTCTGTTAACCAATTCTGGTTCAGATCCTTAATTTGCTCATCAAGTCCTAAAATCTCTTAATGATCGCGTGGGGATCTCAACAACTCAACTAAATCCTCAGGATTATCTTTAATCCCCAAAATCAGGAAACCCATTCCTAATCTAAGATTTACAATAAATCAAAATCTCTCAATCCTCACTAATCACTCATCATTACTCATGTTCTCCTACATTCGAGAGCATTTACAAATATCCTCACAATATCTAATTAATTCCTATTCTTAATATCTCTCATAAACTTACTTAGAAACCTTAATAATTACATTAATTTAATACTCAGGAAACCAACTTCCTTGAAAACATAAGACCCCCTATGTCTGCTAAAATACAATGAAATTGTTGAGCTGGATGCTCCTGCATCAACACCTCAACAAAATGGAGTTGCAGAAAGAATGAACATGAGGTTGATGGAAAAGGCAAGAAGAATGCTTAGTGGTGCATGGTTAGGACAAGAATTATGAGCAAAGGTAGTGGAGATTGCATGTTACTTGGCTAACATATCACATTCGTTAGCGTTGGAGGATAAGACTCCATATGAGGTATGGACTGGTAAGAAACCATATCTTTCACATCTGAGGGTAGTTGGATGTGATGCCTATGTACATGTTCTAAAGGATAAAATAACCAAGTTAGATACATTTTGTCACTGTCCCTATGATCCCCGTCCATAATCCTGGAGGACATCTACAGTGAACCCGACATGCTTTCCCATCATGAAGAAACTCCCAGTATGTCCCTCTTCATGAGCAGAATAATTTCCCTTTACATCGTTTCCCAAAAATCTTCCTTTTATCCCAGTTTACAAGACCAACGCTACTGACCAGTTTCCTCCTTGTGCTGATTTGTAGAGATTAAAACTAGCCCTAGCACTGTACAGAGCGACTAATCCCTTTTCTAGTCGTGCCAATCCACTTTTGGAAAGTTTTTTTAATATGGAGTCAAAGCTTCCAACTCTAGAATCTCCATAACGGGTTCCAGTAGATGGTTCTTTCCCCTATTAGGATGGAACAAACTCAAGAGATAAGACCTTCTCCCATGATGAGAGGAACCATCTCCCATCCATCCAAGCTATATAAACCTCTCTTTTTCCAAGGTAAACTAGTTTTGGAGTGAGTTTGAATGATCAACAAGTCATCTATAAGTTGTAGTTTTCTAGTGTATGTTTGAGGGAGAATAGTGTGTTTTGGTTTGGTTTGTCACTAGAGGGAAGAGACCTTAAAACTTCCATTGTTGGAGCTATCCATGAAGTGCTAGCATAAGTGTGGGAACCTAGATACATCAGAGGAGACCAACAATGTCAAGGCATTGGTTGTAATCTCTTTCTGATTTATATGAATGCAACTATTGATTGATTTCCTACATGAAGTGTTATTTTACATCTTTATGGCTTAATGTTCCTTGACCTTTTAAGTAGGCTGAATACAATATTGTATGCTATCATGTTTGTTGTTGTTGTTGTTGTTTGCTTGTTTTAGGTATTCGAAGGGAGGAAATAGAAGATAGCTGGAGTGAGGAAGCAGGATCATCATCAAGCAGAATAATGTTCTAAGAGGTAGGCCCTCTTAGTTGATTCTAGCTTAAGGAGATTTTCCATATATTGTTTGTTTGTGGCTAGACCCGCTCTCTCGGGCTAGAGGAATTGTTTGTGTCTGCACTAAGAATTTACCTGCACCACAAATTGGCGACTCCACTAGGGAGCCAATCCTTCTGTTTGATTGATTGTCATTTTATGGTTTTGTGTGAAATTTTCTAGTATCACCATTTCCTTTTAGTTTTCTCTTCCTTGCCTATTTTACTGCTCTGAGTCTGAAATCTATAGTGGCAGGTTTGGTTTTGGCCCTTGAATTCTTTTATTTTTTTCTTGAATCCCTCGATCAACTCTCATTTTGGCCAAACAATCACGTCGGTTAGGCTTATCAAATCTTGTTTTCAGTTAGGCAGTCGCTCCAGTCATGCCGATCAGTGCTTGTTGTCAGTTAGGAAGTCACTTCAGTTGTGCTGATCAGTGCGGGTTTCTCAAAAACAGTTGCACTGATTCCTGTAGGTGAAGATCAAGGTTTCCCCAAGATCATAACCAGTGCGTCTTGCCCTTCTGATTTCTATCTCTTGGCTTGTTTTGACTGTGTTCTCTCTGACTGGAAAATCTTATTAGCTTGGTTTATATGCTTGTTTGGTTTTCCTTTTCTTCACTTGGTTTCTTCAGTGCTTGGATGGTTTGTAACCCTAAGGCATCTAGGTCATCATCCATTCACCTGTTTGTGTGCTCAGCAAGTCAAGTCGATAGTCAAGTTGCTCCTTGCATTTCATTTGTTAGTCCTTTTATTGCTTTGATTTCCATTTAACAAGTTTGAAAGTTTCGTTTGTTGATTGCGCGTCTCTTTTCGGGCATAGATCACATTGCTCATCTTGTTTTGGTTGGGTCTTTGCATCATTAGTTTGGAAGAAATTATCTTTTGCGCTTTGCATTTGCTTGAGGTTGATTGTATTGGAAATGTTTCATTGAAGTGTTTGTGAAAGATTCATTTTCTCGTTTCATTGAAAAATACATAATTTTATTTTGTTGAATCAATATGTTACATTAGTTAGCATCATTGAAGACTAGAGTTGCATTGTCATTTGCATTTCAAAAGAAATGAATTCTCTTTACTGTTAAAAGGACTAGTTGAAGTGCATTTGATAGGAAGATTTGGTACATTTTGGAGATTTATTAGTAAAATATTTTATTCTTTGATTGTTGCATTGATTGATTTTATTTATTTATTTATTATTATTATTTATTATTTATTTTTGTAGTAGCGCCTTGTAACCGAAACCTAATTCAAGATCAACCTTTAAAATCTATTGAATTAACCTAAGCAAGCATTGAAACTTAATGCTTATATTTAGAAGGTTTAGGCTAGAGACGTGTTCCAACGTCTTTAAACCTAGCAATTGTCGTTCGTTTTGGCACTAGACAGTGCTAGTATGGACTTGTGCTCCCTGTACCGTCATGTATATAAAGGAAGACCCTAGTAGGTTGCAATCCTTTATCCATAGGAAGCCGAGTCTGTCGCCTTGTAAACGTGATACACCAAACACAACATTCGGGGAGATTGCTTGGTAATCCTTTTGCCTAGATCATCCAGAGAAGTCATTTTGGTCTTTTTTACTCTTTAAATTTGAAAGATCACCGAGAACTTGTCCTTTTGAGCTCGTTAACTCCAAAAGAAACTAGAGTCACCTTTTGTCCTTTTCTTGACTCTTAAAATATGAAAAGGCAAAGTTTTGTTTCAGTGTCTAAAAATTAACAACCCACAAAATATTCCTAGTTAAAGTTATCTTCCTTAGCGATTCTTTAGGGTCGATTCCAATGGAAACATTCCCAAAGTCTACCAGCCAAAGATTCCCCTCGAATGGGAATCCTGGTCCTTTTCCTTCTTTTGGAAATGTTGGTGCTCCTTATATGGCAATGTTGTCCCTGCCTAGGTTAACCATTGGTTTACCTATCTGGTTATTTTCGACCTCAGTGGTCTTGAGTGTCCCAACTCCTATCCAACCATTTCCTTCATCTGAACAAGATCACGTCGATTCTAAGGTTGACCTCTCACCTTCTTCCCTTGTTTCTCCATCTTCCCCTTCTACTTCGCCTGGTGAAAGTTTGAAATCCAGTAACCAGGAGGCTAAGAAGAAGAAGAAGAAGATGAAGAAGAATAAATCAGATAAGTAAGAGGTCAACCGTGCTGTTGTTACTCCAAATGTGCCCCATGTAGACAAACCTTCTGATCCTCCACGGAAGGTCAGATTCCCTTGCAAGCTTTGTAAGGGTGACCATCTCCTTCGAGACTGTCCTAGCATTCCCAGAGTCTTAGAGGTATGGTCTCAAAATGTTGAAAAATGTGCAACAAGAAATGTTAAATTTAGAATGTGCTAAAAATTGACCTACTAAAAATAGCATGTATAAAAATAGCAGTTTGGCCAGTGAGGTCATTGGCCACATTGGGTAAGAGGTGAAACTGCTAAAAATAGAAAGTTCTAAAAATAGCATTTCTGGGTCCATTCCTATTTATAGCAGTCCCTAGTCTATCTATAGGAATTAAAATTAATTTTGGCCTTAACAACAGTTTAAAATATTAATTAATTAATCTCCGTGAGTTAATTAATTATGGAAAATTAAACTTGAAGTCTTTGTGAGATCATGCAATTATTTTTTCCCTTGATTTAGGAATTTATCCCTTTATTAAAGGAGATAAGGTTTAGTTCTATAATGAGAGAATTAGTTGACTTAGTTTAACTTAGTCAAGTCTAGTTAGATTATTTTAACAAGTTGTTAAAATAATAAAATATAGTTTGTTCATGCTTGCATGCATGTGACAACTATTATTTTAGATAACTGAGGATTCACTCATGGATAAGTGTTGCATGTCAGTTCTGTCAGAGACCCAGTTGAAATCAGATGTGGGACAGTGTACTATCAGATGCTTGGATATTTCTAGTAAGTATTCCTTGCATGGAGAAGGATCTATTAGAGGAGATTGGGGGACTTGTGGACTATATATTGAGGGCTAGGTAGTCCATGCTTTTTATCTTCTAATTGATGATCATCAGGATCTTCTGACTACAGAGAGAGCAAGATAGCTTGAGAGCCGATTCTTTTTGTATTGTGAAGAGGATTTCCACTTGATTGATAATACATGGTTGGGGTTTTATGCTAGTGCTTCCCCCTGGATGTATCTTGTGTTATGTGTGATTATTTCTCTTGATCAGTTATGCATGTTTCTACTTGATGTTGCTCATGAATTCGATTATGATTCCACTTAATGTTTTGTAGAAGTAGAATAAGTATTATGCTTTAGGACATATATAAGTTTGTTCTACAAGTGAAATTTCTATACAAAATCTGGATCGACCATCCCCATCAACCTCTGGAGATCATGTCGATGTTGCAGCCTCGATTAACGATGGTAAGAAGAAAGGGAAGATTAGATTCCCTTCTAGGTTATGTGAAGGAGAGTGTCTTCTTCACCTTTGTCTTCTTATGGATAAAGCTTCCAAAGTTTTGGAAAACCTTACAACTTCTCAGCCCCAAATTCCTATTGGTTATCAAAGGCTTTCTTCTAAACCTCTCCTAGTTGGTAGAGAGATTGACTTGCATTCATCTCTTGCCCATCCTTTTCTTCCTGAGCATGACTCTCTTGTGTTTTTTCCCGACCAACCATTGATCGAAAAGAGTGTCGACTTGGCCTTTCCTTCAATTGTTCACTCTGTTCCTGAAGAGAGTGATCACCATACTACTCATATTATTCTCATCTCCTCAGATTATCATGAATTGAAGAGTGACCCTCCTATCCTAGTTGTTCAGGAGATTCCTTCTCCTTCTTCCGCAGGTCATGGGCGCAATCATATGATACCCCCACCAAGTAGTTCTGTCATTTCTTTTGATTGGAGTCAATTGACTACTTTCCACATCCCATCTTATGTGCCTTTCTAGATCACAATACAAGCCTTTAATATGGTAGTACATGGCACTATATTAGATGAAGGTGCGTCTATTAGCATCATGCCTTCTACTACTTGGAAAGCTTTGGGTTCCCCATAACTTGTGCCTATTACCTAGAATCCGTTGGCTTTCAACGGAGGAACCATTCAACCCTTATGGATCCTTCCAAAGTTCACTATTACTTTGGGAAGAAAGACCATCTATATAGATGTGATGGTAGTCCAAGGTCCCTTAGATTTCAATCTTCTCCTTGGACGCAACTATTTTTATGTCATGAGAACTCTTGTTTCTTCACTTTTCTGTGTGGTTTGTTTTCCGCACGAAGGAAGAATTGTGACTATTGATAAACTTTCATTCATTGGTCACCAGGCACCTCCTTTGCAACCATCATCCCCTATCGGCTCTTTTTTGCAAGCAGTACCTTCCCTACCACATGTCAACTATGTGGCTACCCGCTCCATCTTTGCATCTGTTGATGATCACACAGATGGTATAGTACATTATGTACTGGGGTCATTGGAACCCAATCTATCTTTGGTACCAAATGACATGTATCCTCCCAGAGTGTGGTTCTTCTGTCTAGTGAAGACCTCTTGGGAGCCATGTTCTCTTATGGATCATGAACGGACGTTGCAAGGATAGTTTGTTCCTGTATCAACCTCGTTCAAAAATGAAAGAAGGGTCAGAGCATAGTTCCTTGCCTTGTGTTAAGCTCATTAAAAAATGAAACAAGGTTCATAGCATAGTTCTTTGTCTTGTGTCAATCTCGTTAAAAAATGAAACAAGGGTTCAAAGGATGGTTCTTTTACTGTGTCGACCTCGTTAAAAAATGAAACAAATCCCTTTTCCAAATCAAGTCTTTGATTAAGATCTCGTAAAATCCCAGTCGAGTCTTTCCTGGGCCTCAAAAGTGAACCTTCATTCCATCCACCTAGCTAAATGAAATGAATCTTGGGGGGGATGTACCTCGAATTTAGTCATTATGTTGGGGGCATGCAAACTTATCTCAAGCATAGTTTGTATTTGTTTCAAGCTTGTGTAAACATGAAATTGAATTCAGGCAGAGTTCCCCATGGTTCAATCTTGGGCAAAATGAACCCATGCCCAATTTACATCTTGTGATTACCATTTTTCTTCAGCTAATTTCTGCTAGACGAGCCTTGGTTGTTTCATTCCATCACCACCATCTCTTTGGCCGATCACATGCTTTCACTTGGTTGTTTTTCCTTTCCCGAGGAATCACAACGATGAGTGGTCTTGTTAGCTAGCCTCTTAACCTCTTAATTTGTTAGCAGTTCCACCATAACTGGAACCAGTTTCTACCCTTTATACCACTCATTCCTCCAGGATGAGTCATCTTTAAGTTCTTTTCTGACTCGTAAAAAATGAAAAGGTTGTCGAGTATTTTTCCCTTTTTGACTGATTAAATGAAATAAAAATGGGGGGTCTACTTTCAACTCTTTTCCAACTCTTAAAACACGAAAATAGTGTCAAGCTCTTATCATTTTTGAACTCGTTAAAGGCTATGAAACGTCATTTACCTAGTATACATTTACCCATTTTTCAGGATGGGATAAACTATTTATGAAAAAGGTACTCCTTGGCTGACATGGTCAAGTGGTTCTCTCAAGTACTGTTTTCTACCTTTTCGGGCTCGAGAGACACAAATTTACGAAAAGGGACCATGCGAAGTTTTCTTTTTTATGTTTTTCAAACTCTCTAAACATGAAAAAGATACCGAGTTACACTTTTGTCGGACTTGTTAAAATGTTAAACGACATCAGATTCATCACCATGACGAACATGAGCTTCTCCTTCATAGGGCTTATTAATCTTACTAGGTCAGATTCATCCAAAGGATAGAATTATATTACAATCATATGCTATTCCCATCAAGCTTATGTAAAAATAAATGGGGTACTCGCCAAAAATGTTGAGGAAAATTTGGAAGTATTTCCTCAGTTGTATTCACTTGAGGCAGCTTGTCGCTCTTGAACATTGACACTCATCTGTTGTTCGTGTCAGGTTTTGGGACATCCTCATTCTGTCACCTGCCTCCCTTGGTTTTGGGTTATCCATTTTAAACCTCTCATATGATCTCTGCCATGTCACCATGAGCTTTGATCCTATGATGTCAAATGCTGCCAAACTCTAGAGTCGTGTCATCCATATGTTCAAGAGAACTCTTCCTACTTGTACATTATCTGATCATCTTGGATTACTCTCATTCATTGTGCTCTCATTTCGTGTCGATGATGAAGGATTCATTATGACCTTCCTTCGGTGGATCGCTTCCTATCGACTTCATCTCATTATCCAGGAAGTTGATCTAGAAACTCATTTCCAGTACCTTAGAGCTTGCATGCCTCAATGTCAAGTTCTTCGCACTCAATGACAGGCTCTCATCATTGGCCTTCGATCAAATGATTTCATGGGTGTTTGACTTCAGTTCCTTATTCACACCCTGTGAATTGTTTTACTAGTACCTTGAGAGCCATTATCATTATTGGTGGTTTCTCTCGCGCCTGTTAACGGTTCACATCATTGACCGGTAATCAAGCGACTTTCTAACATGTTCAACTTCAACACATTTATTCACATGTTAGAATTTGTACTTTGACTGGGTCATGTTGGAGCACAAGACCCTGGGCTTAGGTTATAAAAGTCCAGGTTGCGAGGAGTAATGAGTCATTCATGAGTATATACATTATTCTTTAGACGGATGGTTGCACCCATGCCATGGATCTATTTCATATGACACCTTTAGTCAAATGGTTGCGTCCATGTCGAGGATCCTTGCACATAATGTTTTTCTTGATGTATATTTGTGCCTATACCATGGATTCATGTATTGCTATATGCCTCGGTTTTCTGACGATGGACTGTAGTTTCCCACATCCACTTGTAAATCATTTCACCCCTCACTCTAGTTCAACCTTCACACTTTAGGGGGCATCTGTTACACAACATTTTGTCACTGGCCCTGTGATCCCTATCCATGATCCTGGAGGACCTCTATAGCGAACCTAACATGCTTTCTCATCATGAAGAAACTCCTAGTATGTCCCTCTTCATGAGCAAAATAATTCCCCTTTGCATCATTTCCCAAGAATCTTCCTTTTGTCCCAGTTTACAAGACCGACTCTACTGACCAGTTTCCTCCTTGTACTGATTTGCAAGGATTAAAACTAGCCCTAGCACCATAGAAAGCAACTAAGCCCTTTTCCAGTCGCATCGATCCTCTTTTGGTAAATTTTTTAAGTATGGAGTCGAAGCTTCCAGCTCTAGAAGCTCTGCAACAGAAGTCTGGCAGATGGTTGGGCTCGATGTATCTAAGGAAGTCAATTTGGGCTCCTTTCCCATATTAGGATGGAACAAACTCAAGAGATAAGACCTTCTCCCATGATGAGAGGAACCATCTCCCATCCATCCAAGCTATATAAACCTCTCTTTTTCCAAGTTAAACTAGTTTTGGAGTGAGTTTGAATGATCAACAAGTCATCTATAGCTTGTAGCTTTCTAGTGTATGTTTGAGGGAGAATAGTGTGTTTTGGTTTGGTTTGAGACTAGAAGGAAAAGGCCTTAAAACCTCCATTGTTGGGGTTTTCCATGAAGTGTTAGCAGAAGTGTGGGAACCTAGATACTTCGGAGCAGACCAATAACATCAAGGATATGAATGCAACTATTGATTGATTTCCTACATGAAGTGTTATTTTACATCTTTATGGCTTAATGTTCCTTGACCTATTAAGTAGGTTGAATACAATATTGTATGCTATCATGTTTGTTATTGTTGTTGTTTGCTTGTTTCAGGTATTCAAAGGAAGGAAACGGAAGATAGCTGGAGTGAGGAAGCAGGGTCATCACCAAGCATAATAGCATTCTAAGAGGTAGGCCCTCTTAATTGATTCTATCTTCAGGAGATTTTCCATAGATTGTTTGTTTGTGGCTAGACCCGCTCTCTCAGGCTAGAGGAAATGTTTGTGTCCACACTGAGAATTCTTAGTGGTGCATGGTTAGGACAGGAATTATGAGCAGAGGTAGTGGAGATTACATGTTACTTGGCTCACATATCACCTTCATCAATGTTGGAGGATAAGACTCCACATGAGGTATGGACTGGTAAGAAACCATCTCTTTCACATCTAAGGGTATTTGGATGTGATGCACATGTACATGTTCTAAAGGATAAAATAACCAAGTTAGATAGTAAATCTAAAAGGTGCACCTTTATTAGGTATAAGGATGGTTTAAAATGTTATAAGCTTTGGAACCCAGGAACAAGGAAGGTTGTGTACAGTTGAGATGTGATGTTTAGAGAGGTGAAAGATGTTATTAAATATAAATTCCTACCAAAGGAACCTAAGAAGATAGAGTTTGAGCTAGAGGAAGATTCAAAATATATAGTAGAATAGGAATCAGAAGAGGAAGAGCCATAAAGTCTAGTTTTGAGAAGATCAGTTCAGAGAGAAGGAAGCCAGAAAGGTATAGTCCATATGATTTTTGTTCAAATTTTTCTTTATCTATTAGTGATGATGATCCTAGAACTGTCAGGGAGGCAGTAGATTTAGAGGATGGTAAACTCTGGAAAGAGGCCATGGTTAATGAAATGATATCTTTGGAGAAAAATGAGGCTTAGGATCCGGTGGAGTTGTTGGCTGGAAGGAAACCCTTTGGAAGCAAATGGATGTTTAAGACAAAGATGAATGTAGAAGGCAAGATTGAGAAATACAAAGCTCGGTTGGTAGTAAAAGGTTATTCCCAGGTGTCAAGAATTGATTTTGGTGATATTTTTTCTCTTGTTGTCAAGTTAGCTTCTATTAGATTACTTTTATTTGTTGATGTTGCTTTTAATTTTGAGGTAGAACAGATGGATGTGAAGACAAAATTTCTTCACAGGGATTTGGAAGAAGAGATCTACATGAAACAACCTGAAGGCTTTGCAGTGAAGGGTAAGAAAGAATTGTTATGCAGGTTAAAAAAATATTTGTATGGGCTAAAAATTCACCAAGGATGTAGTATCAAAAATTTGATACATATATATGGGGACTAAGCTTCACCATAAGAAAAGAAAATCAGTGTGTGTATTTTAAATTAATTGGTGACCATGTTATTTATTTGATCTTGTATGTGATTGATATGTTGATGATTGGAAATGACAACAAAATTATCCGAGATTTGAAGACCCAATTATCATCAAAATTTGACATGAAGGATCTTGGTGCTGCAAATTATATTTTGGGCATGGAAATTAAACGAGATCGGGAAAAGAGGAAGTTCTGGTTAAACCATAGGAAGTATGTCGAGACAATATTGCAGAATTGTTATGCAGGTTAAAAAAATATTTGTATGGGCTAAAAATTCACCAAGGATGTAGTATCAAAAATTTGATACATATATATGGGGACTAAGCTTCACCATAAGAAAAGAAAATCAGTGTGTGTATTTTAAATTAATTGGTGACCATGTTATTTATTTGATCTTGTATGTGATTGATATGTTGATGATTGGAAATGACAACAAAATTATCCAAGATTTGAAGACCCAATTATCATCAAAATTTGACATGAAGGATCTTGGTGCTGCAAATTATATTTTGGGCATGGAAATTAAACGAGATCGGGAAAAGAGGAAGTTCTGGTTAAACCATAGGAAGTATATCGAGATAAAAATATAATAAATATATTTTTATCTAATAAATATATAATATTTTAATAACTAAGCATCAAATAGGGTATTATTAGAAGATTAGATATAAAATAAAAATATGAGAATATACATATATATTTATATATTTAATGAATTAGTAATTTAAATAAATATAAATAATAAATATTTATATATATATATATAGTGGATTAATATTTTAAATATATAAAGGAATTATTTTGAATAAATTAACTTTTGATTTGTTTTATTTTTCACCTGGTTAACCTACCTCCATAAATATAATAATAATTTAATATTAAATTGGTTAAAGGAAGTTTGACTGGGTCCTTGAGTGGAAAAGTAGCCGTTAGAATTTTTTAGTTGTTTGAGTCTCTGCTTAGACTATTTAACACACTGCATTGGATCTGTATCTTCAACTTGTCCTGATGATGAACCACACTAGTTGGTTCGAAACGCGTCGACAAATGATGAATTATGTGATTTTGCCGAAAATTATCTAAACAATTGTTATGGATCACAGAAGTCTAAATTCTTTGAATATTGCAGAGGTTTAATATGTAGGATAGTAAACCGGTGAAGGTTCCTATTCCTGTAGGTGGAAATTTATCTATTGAATAATGTCTTAAGACACAAGAAGAGGAAGAGGACATGTACCATGTTCCATATGTGAGTGCAGTTGGTAGCCTAATGTATACAATGGTTTGCACCATACCAAACATTGCACATGCAGTGGGGGTATTGAGTAGGTTTATGTCAAAACCAAGGAAGGAGCATTGGACAACAATGAAGCGATTTTTCAGGTATTTGCATGGCACTAGTAATTATAGTTTGTTCTACCAAGGAAGACTAGGATTGGACAGAGTTTTTGACATTGGTGAATTTTTTGATGCAAACTGGGTTGTAGATTTGGATCAAAGAATATCTACAAGTGGGTATGTGTTTAACCTATTTAGAGGAGCGGTTATTTGGATGGGTAAGAGGCATATTGTAGTGGCACTTTCAACTACATAGGTTGAATACATGGCAACCAATCATGCAAGCAAGGAAGAAATTTGGTTGCAAATATTATGTTCAAGTATGGGGTTGGTGCAGCGACATATAAGGATATATTGTGACAACCAAATTGCAATTTTCTTGGAAAATAACCTTGCTTATCATTCAAAGACAAAGCACATTGATTTTCAATATCACTTTGTGAGGGATATGGTTAAGGACAAAAAGGTGTTGCTAGTAAAGGTGGACACTTTGAAGAATGTTTTAGATGCATTGACGAAGTGTGTGAGCATTGAGAAGTTTTATTGGTGTAGAAAAAATGGGCATTGCGGAGTTGGACCAATGACTAAGCTCTCGTGTGACCCCTTGTGTGGAAAGAAAACAAGGGGGGGAATGTTGGGTGTGTGTTATATTCTTTCCATGACTAGCTTCACGTGTAGAAAATGGGTGGACCCAAAGATGATGGGCTGACCTACCCATGGTTTTGTGCATGGGTTTTGCACATGGTTTTGGGCATGATGGTTTTCTTCCCATGGCATTTTGTATGTCTGGTGAAGAGAATTATGGTTATGTTCTAATCCAAGGTTAATGGATTGGGGTTTATGAATGCCTCAACATGTATATATACGTATTGTAACATTGAAAGGAATATAATGAAAAATCAATATGGTAGTCCCAATTTTGGGATCCAAGTGAAAATCTCAGTGTATATTTATTTTATGTTCTCGCTATTGTTTATTTTTTTGTTTGAATAATTTGTTTGCATGTAATTTATGTATAGGGTTAAAACCTACAATATTTCTAAGAAAATTCACATTTCTTTAGGTTTTCCAACAAATGGTGTTTTTCTAGAGTCTCTAACATCTACATGAGATTTTCTCCTCCCAGATAGAGCTAAATGAATCTAAATAGGAAAAAAATACTTATCCATCCATCACATAAATGTAATTAATGCATTACATAAGCCAAAAGGCATGACCAAAATTTATACATACCTTGCCTTGCCTTGAAGGTCGTCTTCTATATGTCTTCTTCTTTGACACATACCTCATGATATCTCAATTTGAGATCCAACTTAGTGAAGTACTTACCATGTTTCAACTAGTCTAACAAATCATTAACACTAAAAAAAAGGTATTGATTCTAGAGTTTGATCTTATTCAAATATTTGTAGCTGATACACATTCACCAAGTCCCATACTTCTTGGGTACTATTATGATAAGTGAGCCACAAGGTGAGGTGCTTGGTCAAATAACTCCCTACTCGAATAATTACTACAATTGTTTCTTCACTTCATCTTCTTGTAGAATGTATTTTCTATACAACCCAATATTTGGCAATGGATAGTCAAACAACAACTATATCTTGTGCTCCACTTCCATCTTAGGTGGCATCCCTTTAGGCTTTTGGAACACTCCTCTGTATACCTACAAAAACTCCACCAATTATTGTTTTTGTCTTTTTATACATCCCTCTAGGGATGCCTTTACTCTTTCTAATTCCTCGCTTGGTTGAGTATCTATTAATAAAAGCAATACGTCTTACTAGAACTAATCAACCTTTTAGCGTGGTTAGCAGCCAATAGAGAGATATTTAACTTGCGAACGTGTGTATTAGTGTTGTAAGACTTCCCAGTAGGTAGTATTGGTTTTCTCTCCACACAAAGATAAAATCCTTCATATACTTGTAGGGGGTTCCAAATGCTACACGACACACATCAAGGGGCACTACATCTAACTTCACTTCATCAATAAAATCTACACTTATAACAAACTTTTTCTTACACTATTTAGAGAATTTGATTTGTGCATCCTTATCCACCCATCCTAATGTATATGGGCTTCGATGATCATGAAACTCCAACCCAATCTTATTGATGAGATCATCTTCTATGAGGTTGGCTTATAAGCCATGATCAAATAGAGTATCTACCTTGGGGTTTTTTTACTTGGACCTTAATATGGAAGAGTTTTATCATTTCCCACTCTTCCTTGTCATGAAGGATACTTAAATTCACCTCCTTATACATTTAAGTGCATACAATATTATCATCCACATCTAAGTTACACTCTAGTAGGTTAATTGAATTTGTGGCTAGCAAGTTCTTCTTCCTAACATCTTTCATATGATTATTTTTTGGATTCATCTCTAAATGTAGCTTCCAACACTTATCTTTGGTGTGATGACTGTTATTATAATTATTTCTTGGATCCTTTTACTAATGTGTAATGGCCACTATCTCATTTCCTTTTCCTCTTCACTTCTTCATGTCTTTAGAAGCGAAGTTAGCAGTATATGTATTTGAAATCACTTGGTTTCCCTTTTGCTTGGCCTATGTTTACCAAGTATTGTGCTTGCACATAGGCCACACCAAATATTGTGTTTGAAGAGAATTAATTCCTTTCACAAATGCATATGTAGACACCTTAGATACATGAGGAGTTTATTTGGATTATTGTTAGAGATTCCAAACATGATTTCAATATTCCTAAATTTTGTGGTATAATATTGCAAACTCTACCCTTTCCTCCACTGGAAGTGGCGCCAATGGATCCACTAGTCCTTTACATACCTAATAGGATAGAATTATGAATTCATAAGGGTTTTAAAATCCTCCCACTTATTTACTAGTGGACCAACCTCTTGTCTAAGTGTCTTTGTGTGTCCTTCCCAATAGGTTAGTGCATGGAACTCTAGTTTCAATAAGGAAGACGAAATTTTATACTCTCATCTATGTTATGGACACTAAAATGCACTTCTAAATATTGCTACCAATTATTCATCTTAAAAACATTAATAGCAGTTTTATAGGGCTTTATGTCCACTTTTCTATCCATTTTTACTAAAGGTTGTGAAGTATTGATGCCACTGGAACTTGGTTTCTCTTTCTTGGCCCATTTTTTCCAATTCCTGTTTCTTTTCCAATCCAAATTTCAAGTTAGAGTGACTAAACTCCTTGGGATGTTTAAACTTGTTCACTACCATGAGGAGGTTCATGTTGCAAGGCATATCAACTTTCTATTCTAGCTTAAAAAATATCTCTTCTAGTGACATGGGTTGTTATGAATAGATTCATCCACCATGGCTAGGGTTTTGCAACTTCCTTCTTAAGCTAGCTCCTAGATCTTACAAATTTCCATAAATTTCCCAAATAAAATTCTTTGATACTAATATGATCTATAAATTGCCATGAGTATTCCAATAGAACAATCCATCTCAATATAACTTGTAATATTTTGAAAATATTAGATCTGTAAAATTGTTCCTTACATGCCACATTATTTATCACTAACTTAGTGCTTTGATGTATGAAAAAACTAAAATTGAAATAAAATAACAAAGCAAATGAAGACACCATCCATACAATGAACACAATATGTATCTTGGGAAACCAAAAATAAGAGAAAACCTAGCTAGCAAGTGGTGCCTATGCTCTGGTCTCTTTTGTTCAATTATGATATGCAAATACAAAGAAAGGGACACTCACTATGGAGTTGCTTATGACATTATGGTGTGAAATGCTACATAGAATCTACTTCCTCTTTTTTTCATGCTCTGAAATCCCACCCCTCAATGATTTGCTCAACTATGGAGCAAGTATAATGCTAAAGAACTTAATCCATTGAACAGAGCCTAATTGTCTAGGGTTAGGGTTTTTACATGTTTTAATACTAAATTAGTGATAAGGTTTGCACCTCCTAGAATATTGTTGAAAGTATGCACATGGATATCCATAATTTGTGAGTAATGGGGGCTAATAGGGCACCCACTCTTACCATTGTGGTCAACAAGACATGTTAACTTGCATGAGGCTAACTTCTACATATGAGCTTTAATTGAGGCAATTTTTCACCATGGAATGATATCAATGTGTAGAAAATTTTTGAGGGGATAGGAATTATGATTAAAAATTTTTGACCTTAAAGTTTTGAAACTCCATTTTTAAGATGTAATAATACTATTCATTTACATATCTATATCTATATCTATAATCTATATATATATAATATATATATGTATTACATCTTAAAAACCGAGTTTCAATATTGCCCTGGTTTGCTAGAGCTAATCTAAAACTTTCTCATCTGTGAGGCCATAATGTTGTTACATATATCCAATCATATATGAAAGTATATATTGTTGGAAATGTGCTCACTGCTGGGGGGGGTGAACTCAGTTGTGATAGTGTTTATTAACTTTTAAACCTTTTTCCAGTTACTAAATGACAACATACATTAACCCATTAGTAGATCATATCACATAACAAAAACACATGAGAGCCATACAAACAACCAAATAAACATGCACAAGAGGACACAAGATATTTTTGGTGGAAAACCTCATCTAGGTAAAAAACCACCCTTGTTGTTACTGTGCTGCTCAAATAATTTTATTATTCATCAAGAAATTCAATGACATAGAACAAAAAAATGGCTACTATTAGTTTGGAACTCTGATATTCAACTCACAACTCTATGGACACTCATCTCATCAACTAGAAGCCACCACAACCAACGAGCCTTGCCCAACTCCTATTGAACTCATGAAGATATTTGTTCTCAGTACTAAATTGGCTAGAGCCCCCACTCCACTCTTCTATGTGACCCTCATTTCATGAATATATCAGATAGGAGAAAATGAGAAACACTCAACTAGAACAACACAACAATTTCTCTTCTTGTTAGCTCAAATCAACATAATAAACAAACTGATAAAAAAGATCAAAACTCACTTAATCACTAGAAAACCACATCAATAAAATATGATGCATACAAAAATGATATTTTGATGAAAATACTATGAGCAATCATACAAGAAATTATGTACAATCATTCCTTGCTCGTTGGTTGAATCATGCTTCTACTATCACCTGCAACTGTTGTGAACTACTACAGATTTTTGGCATAATTCCCTACATAACCTACACACACTTCTCTTCTCTCACACACTCTTGTTACTCACTCATCCATCCCTTTTTCTTCACAAAGGAACCAACCAAATGATCTCATCCTATTTGTGATATTCTGTAGTGGTTAAATCAATAATTACAATTATGTAGTAGAGCTTTGTTCATATGGTGGAAGTGGTTTGGGTCATTTCTCCTTGGCTTAATCTAGTTATTAAATTCACTTAACAATAGATTTTCCTCTTTTTAACCACCTTATAGAAGTTAGTCAACCTTCCTTGACCTTTTCACAAAAGTACAGAACAAGTCTTTCTAGAAAACACTTAATTCATTCAACATGCGTGAGGAATCTAGAGGGAAACTTCACTACATAAATAGTTGCACTCACAGAACTGTCAAATTTTGGCTGGAATGCTCCCCGCTGCACATAAAATCATTTCTCCTAGTGGTCGGGGGCCTCCAACTGCATGCACAAGCTTGCATCCATGCAACTGTGACAAGGGATAGGAAAAATCATTTAATTCACCTCAAAACTTGCTCAAATTTATTCCATAGATTTATCATCATTAGTATGTCCTTAGGAAGTCGTTGTAACCTCTATAACACTTAAGAAAACCACTTCCACATGAGCAACATCATCACAAGTAAAACTGGGTTGACTTGAATGCCAAATAACAACTACACTAACACCTGAGCCATCAACTTCTCTAACACCTACACAACCTTTAAATCATTAATGATAAGGCATGCAACTCATCGTACTAGCCAAAAACCATTTGTACACTCATCTGACATAAGACATCCCAACAAACATGACTTAACAGTCTCTAATCATTGTCAACTAGGTGTAGAAGCTCCACAACATGCCAAGGCATGCACACATAGACAAATTACCATCTCCTACAAGCAATCACCAAGCTAAGTACCTATACCAATCAAACATGTTCATACACAAACATCTCCAACACCTGCTACCCGTAACTCATGCTTCTAGGTTGACATCAATGCCAACCAACAACACACCAATGCTTCCATATTAACATTAATGCCAAACAACAACTAAGCCATAATGCCAACAATCTCCCCCTGTGGCATTGATGGCAACCCCAACGGAACCATCCCAATGACCTCTAAAAAATAAAAATCCTCACTCACTCCCCCTTTGACATTGATGGAAAAGGGTTGAGCTCATCAAAGGTAACCCTATCTGAATAGACAATACTCCCCCTAGCCACTAGCTTGACCCAATCACACTGAAACAACAAATAACATCCTCTCTCTCACTCCTCGTGGTAGCGTGAAAATAAAAATAGTAGCAATAACTCTGTCAAATGCTCTCTCTCTTGAAGCAACAACAATAAACTATCCATGAACACCACTCTTAACTAGTAACAACATTCTCTGCAAACTCAATAAGCAACAATAAACATCTTCTGATCAAAACAGAACAACAAAAAATACATGAACATGGCATCCCACAACATCCATAACTGATCAACAAGCACATACTGGACATGCTCCCCCTGAACATCAACCTGAAATCAATGTCTTGTTACTGAAGGGTACACCTTATGGATCATGAAGACTAACTTCACACAACATGGCAGATATACAATACAATACTTGAATAAAACAACAACAATATCCATCATCCCACATGTATGGTTGGTCCATCCCTCATCAATGCATAATGGACACTAGAATCTCGTCAGCAATATATTGACCAATGATATCCACTGCAATATAAGTACATGGTTGTATAACGAGATACAAGGTTGTAAAATGTTACAACATGATATGCAATAGCCCAAAAATGGCTGCAACAACTCATAACAACACAAACTTGACATGACTCAACTCTTCCTATCACCAACTCATGACAACATGGACCCAATGACTTGAACACTTGATTACAGGGCTTCATAAACATGATACATGACTACAAATGATGAAGTACAATATGAAACATGTTGTTGTTTCATGACGCTCAAAACTTTCCAATACATGGCCAAAGCTCATTCCTCTCTCCAAGATATACTCAATCAAACTCCTTGACCAATGCTATAAAACACTTAGATCAACAAAAAAATGATGAATGACTAGCAATATGTAAAGCTTATCATGCATACAATCATACTCTTACATAAGATATATCCATCTATATCAAGGCATCATCTTCTAACAGTGAATTTTATAATAGCAACAATAACCAATCAACACAAGGTATATAATAATTAACACCAATAGCATATATCCATGAAAAAAATTGAGCAACATAAAACTCTAATTTGTAGAAGCAACATCTAACACATACTCCCATCATGAAAATAGATATATCATGAAATTGCAACAACAACATATGACCATCACCTCACATCATCCAAAATGCACCAACCAACACAACTATATGATAGGAGCAACAAGGTAATATTTGCAATGAAGAACCATAAGCACTTATGAACATATCACATGTCAACAAATCTCTCTCCATATTTCCCAAGTAGCTCCCAATGCACTATCATAGAAAAAGTGATAATAATCAAGCTAAAACATCTATATAGTAGTAGCAGCAAACATGTCTAATAATATAAGCACTATTTGCAACACAAAACAATCATCCTCTCATAATAGAGGAAACCAAACTAACAACATAAGCCTCGAACTATTATGGTAGTAAATCATAGATCCATGAAGTAACAAATATAACTAGGAAATCATCCAACTTGTATAATCTATAATGAACATATCATATCACCATGAATACTAGTAACCACCAAGCCACATAAGCATAATGCCAAGAATTAAGTAATGACAAATAATCTTCAATTTGGAGAAACACTATTCGTTATGCGCTCCATAGTGGCCATAAGAACACTATCTAGCTACATTGAGAGAGTCAACATAGGCATACATATGGAGCATAAGAAAAAACAACATAAATGCATAAGCATCATACACCAAATGGAACTCCATCAACATGTGGCCATACTCATGTACAATAGCTGGAGTAATGTGAAATAGATACATCAAGATCAATTAATCTGCATATGAATTATGGCTCCTAATCATTAGAAATAATCCATATCAATCTCTCTCAGTAACAACTTACACAACTTTGTTCATATATGTTAGGTCCCTATAATACTAGTGATTACCCCATTACTATTGTAGTTGTATCCCTTATTAATATTGTTGTGCCCCTATTGTCTCCATATTGTTTTTAATGTGCCCCTTAGAATCCCTCTATTGTTATTTTTGTGGCTTTATATTATTATTGTTAGCTCGGTTGGGTTATATTGTGACTCCTTAGACTCCTATATATAGAAAGGAGGTTTTGTCATTTGTATCATCCAAGAATTGTTCATTTATGTAATGTAAAGGAGGTTTCCCCCTCGAAGAGGCTGAATTCTAAGGCGTTCAACTATTTTTTCTATCTTTTCGTGAGCTGGTTTCATAATATTTGGTATCAGAGCTTTGGATTGTAGGGTTTCGCTTCTCCAAACAAGTCATCGTGGAATTTTCGCTATAACTTTTTTCTGCGATGTTTCAGAAGCGAAAAAAAAAATCATTTGAGATGAAATCACACTGAACCTTGGGTCCTAATTTTAGAGCTTTTTGCATTATATTTGCAGAGATATGATCTGAGGAAGTTGGTCTTTTTGCAGACTCCTGAATTACATTCCAAACAGGTGACCTAGGGAAAATCGTCATAACTTTCTCTCTGAGCATCAGACTGAAATTTTGTAAGAAATTACAGAAAGAGGACAGATTGTAGTTTCTTGTATATATTTTTCAGAGCCAAAGGCTGAAACAGGGACACATGGCACTTCATACAAGTTCGCTCTTCTGGAAAGGTCTATAATCAGGTCATCTTGGGAGATTGTGCATAACTCTTCCTTGGAGAATCCAATTTGGATTAGGCTGGTGGCATTGGAAAGAGGATGCAGACGGCTACTACAAAACACAATTTTAGAACTAGATGATCTGAAATTATAGAGATACATCAGATTCAATATCAAGCTCCTACAAAGTGAAAAAATGTGTGTAGCTTTTTTAAAATTTTTGCTTAAGCTTGGTTTGAAAAATTAGTTTGAAGGAATTCAAAAGGGCATAGTAAAGCATTATTATCGGTAATTGATGCCCCAAGGAAAGAAAATGCAAACAACTAGTAAGCAACCTAAAAGCTCTAGCATGATTCATGAAGAAGAGGAATAAATGCAACATGATATATCAAAATTACGAGACTAAGTGCAACACGTATCACTTGTTCAAAAAGTAATAGAATCTAAGATGGATGGTTTGAAGAAAGATGTAGAAGCTAAGATGGATGGTTTAAATAAAGGTGTAGAAGCTAAGATGGATTGTTTAAAGAAAGGCTTGGAAGCTAAATGGATGGCATGGGTGATAAGATGGAAGAATTGAAGATAAATTTTAATAAGTTGATACAAGAAGTGGTCACTAATGGTGAAAGGGTAGTAAAGGAAACTCATGATGAGAACAAAAGAAATGTTAATCATGATTCCATAGACTCTAATGTTGGATCGAAGACCCACCATATTCCAAAAATCGATATGAGGAAGTTTGATGGCAAGGATCCCGCAACATGGATATTGCAAATGGAGCAATTTTTCGATCTCAATAATGTGCAAAACACACAAAAGGTACGCATTGAAACTTTATATTTGGAACCAAATCAGTGTGTATGGTATCAATGGCTTTGCTCTTGTAAACAATTTATCACTTGGGTAATTTTTACGGAAGAATTGATAGCACATTATGAGGATACAAAAAGCAACACTTTTTTTAGCCAATTGATAAGTCTCAAACAAAAGGGTTCAATAATGGAGCACATTGAGGAGTTCCAAAAATTGACATAAGGGTAAAAGATATTCCAGAGGAGCATAGGATTGATGTGTTCATATGGTCTTTAAAGGATAATATCCAACATGATGTTCGCCTTTGGGAACATGATTCATTAGAGAAGGCATTCAGGTTAGCAAAAAAATGGAAAGCAAAATTATGGCAACCAGGAAGCCTACCACTCACAACTATAAAGATGGAAATGTTGTTTCCCCTATCCTTCCACAACCTATAGGTTGACACCACAAAAATTGGAAGAAAAAAGAGCAAAAGGGCTTTGTTACAGTTGTGATAGCAAATACACTAAAGGTCATAAGTGTGCTGAGAAGAAATTATTCTACATAGATTGTGAAGAGGAAGAAGAAAAGGAGCAAGAAAGGTCAAAAGAAGAGGATATACTCTAGGAACAAAGCCTATATGAAGAAGAAATGAATCCGACCATATCTTGTAATGCATTGGCGGGAATTACCACTCCTCAAACCATCAAGATAGAAGGACAAATCAAGAAGAAAAAGGTAATAGTGTTGATTGATTCAGGAAGTACCCACAACTTTATTCATTGTAAGGTAGCAAAAGAATTGAATTGCTTCTTATATCCAACACCAGAGTGTCAAGTGATGGTTGCAAATGGAGGAACAATAAATTGCTCTGGAAAGTGCCATAATATCAAGCTATCCATGGGAGAATATGTATTGACTAGCCCAATGCTTTCCATCCCAATGGGAGGTGTTGATGTTGTACTAGGAGTCCAATGGCTACAATCCTTGGGTACAATAGCTTTTAATTTTCAAGAACTTTTCATGAAATTTTCTGTGGAAGGAAAGGAAGTTGAATTAAGGGGTATTGCAGGGAAATCAGGAAAGATAATCAACTCTAACGATATGACAAAGCTTCTAAAAAAGGAACAAAGAGGTGTAATTGCACAATTATGTTCACTAGATGTTTCCACATCGGAATCATCTATTTCTCCAGATCTCCAAAAAGTCTTGGACAATCATTCCAAGGTATTTGAGATTCCCAAAGGTCTTCCACCTATTCGTGATCATGATCATGCTATTCATCTAATTCCAGGAAGTGTTCCTCCAAATATCAGGCCGTACAGATATCCCTATGCCCAAAAGAGTGAAATTGAATGTATGGTTGCATAAATGCTAGAGGCTGGTATAATTCAACCTAGTCAAAGTTCTAACTCTACTCCAGTAGTATTGGTGCATAAGAAGGATGGATCATGGTGCATGTGTCCGGATTATAGGGAGCTCAACAAGCTCACTATTAAAGATAAGTTTCCCATTCCTGTCATTGATGAAATACTGGATGAATTGCATGGATCAATTTACTTCACCAAGTTGGATCTTCGTTTAGGATATCATCAAATTAGAATGAAGACTGAAGACATTTCGAAAACAGCATTTAGAACTCATGAGGGTCATTATGAATTTTTGGTCATGCCTTTTGGCCTTACCAATGCACCCTCAACATTTCAAGGTTTGATGAATTCAATTTCAAACCATTCCTTAGAAAATTTGTGTTAGTATGCTTTGATGATATACTAATCTACAACAAGTCTTGGAAGGATCATGTTGAACATTTTGACAGGGTGCTACAACTATTGGAGGAAAAACAATTATATGCAAAAATATCCAAATGTTTCTTTGGAGTACAAGAGGTGGAATATCTAGGTCATATTGTATCTCATGAAGGAGTTAAGGTAGACCCTAGCAAAATTAAAGCCAATAAGGAATGGAGAATCCCCACATCCATAAAGCATCTGCGAGGATTTCTCGAGTTGACAGGGTATTATCGCAAGTTTGTTAAGAATTATGGGAGAATAGCAGCACCTCTAACAACACTATTGAAGAAAGATGCATTTTCATGGACTCCAGAAGCAACAAAGGCCTTCGAACATCTTAAAGAGGCAATGTGCCAAGCACCTGTCTTAGCTACACCGGACATCACAAAAACCTTTATTGTGGAATGTGATGCTTCAGGAAATGGAATTGGTGTTGTTTTAATGCAAGATGAAAGACCCATTGCTTTTGAAAGTCGTCCAATCAAGGGAAAGTTTTTACACAAAGCTATTTATGAGAAGGAAATGTGGCAATACTCCATGCACTTAAGAAATTGCGACCCTACCTAATGGGAGACACTTCAAGGTAAAAATGGATCATGATAGCCTTAAATACTTTTTAGAACAAAGATTATCCTTTGAAGAGCACAAAAGTGGGTCACAAAGATGTTGGGTTATGACTTTGAAATCATCTACAAAAAAGGGAAGCAAAATGTGGTGGCAGATGCACTCTCAAGAAAGGATGAGGATGTGGAAGCGTTGTTGTGTGCCATTTCTATTATCCTACCAGATTGGATAAACGAAGAAAGGGAGGAATGGAAGAATGATGAAGAAGTGTGGGCACTTATTCGAAAATTACAACAAGATTCTAGTACGTCTGATACATTTAGCTGGAAAAATGATTCGTTATGGTACAAAGATCGCTTATACCTCTGTAAGAATTCCCAGCTAAAACAAAAGATTCTTATGGAATTGCACACTTCTCCCTTAGGAGGGCACTCAGGATTTTTAAAAACTTACCACAGGGTTAAGAAGGAATTTTTTTGGGATGGCCTTAAATCAGATATTCAAAAGTTTGTGGCGGAATGTTTGGTTTGCCAACAAATAAAGTTGAAACAATTAAGACATCGGATCTATTACAACCTTTATCCATTCCAAGCCAATGTTGGGAGGAGGTTTCAATGGATTTTATTACAGGTTTACCCAAGTCTGAGGGAAAGAGTGTCATCATGGTGGTAGTTGACAGACTTACCAAGTATGCACACTTTTGTGCATTATCACATCCATTTAAAGACAGTACAATTTCTACTGCATTTATGGAAATAATTCAAAAGCTACATGGAAACTCAAAGATTATTGTAAGTGACAGAGATCCCATTTTCACTGGAAATTTTTGGACAAATTATTTTCTTGTCTTGGTACTCAGTTAGCTCATAGCTCATCTTATCATCCTCAATCTGATGGGCAAACTGAGATAGTAAACAAATGTTTGGAAGGATATCTTCGTTGCTTTGTATCTGATAAATAGACACAACGGGTCAAATGGCTGCCTCTGGCTGAAGTGGTATAACACTTCCTTCCATACAGCAACAAAAATGACCCCATTTATGGCACTTTATGGATATCAGCCACCATCCATCACATCATATTTAAGAGAAAATTCTAAGGTTCAAGCAGTGGAACATCACATCGAGCATCAACACAAGTCCTCCAACTCTTAAAGGATAACCTTGTGTTGGCACTGAATAGAATGAAACAACAGGTAGATCAACATCGCAGTGAAAGAAGTTTTAATGTAGGTGATTGTGTATTCCTACGGCTACAACCATATAAACAAATGTCCCTCAAGCAAGCTAAGAAGGATAATAAATTATCACCAAAGTATTATGGTCCGTACAAGGTGTTGCAAAAGATTGGTACTATGGCATACAAAAATTGGAGCTTCCTGCATCTTCTCGAGTGCACCCAATTTTCCATGTTTCATGTTTAAAGAAGGTTATAGGTGACAAGCTCCCAGTTCAAACAATATTGCTAGAACTTGACGAGGAAAGAAAAATTATATTGGAATTGGAAGCAGTCACAGAAACATGAACTCGACAGCTACGAAATAGATCAATTTTGGAGTATCTCATCAAGTGGAAGAATTTATCCGCTGAAGATTCCACATGGGAGGATGAAAATTTTATACAAAAGCATCTAGAATTACTCAAGTGTTGAGGACAACACTTTTTTAAGGAGAGGGGCATGTTAGGTCCCTATAATACTAGTGATTACCCCATTACTATTGTAGTTGTATCCCTTATTAATATTGTTGTGCCCCTAGTGTCCCCATATTGTTATTAATGTGCCCCTTAGAATCCCTCTATTGTTATTTTTGTGGCTTTATATTATTATTGTTAGGTCGGTTGGGTTATATTGTGACTCCTTAGACTACTATATATAGAAAGGAGGTTTTGTAATTTGTATCATCCTAGAATTGTTCATTTATGTAATGTAAAGGAGGTTGCCCCCTTGAAGAGGTTGAATTCTAAGGCATTCAACTATCTTTTCTATCTTTTTGTGAGCTGGTTGAATTCTAAGGCTTTCAACTATCTTTTCTATCTTTTTGTGAGCTGGTTTCATAATGATATAAAATCAATTTTACATGAATGCTCAAAACAACTACCAATATGAAAATAAGCAACTGCAAGTTGAGTGATACACGGCTATGGAGAATTATGTAGGTCATGCAAAATCAAAACACATGCTCCTTAATCTCAAATAGGTATTGCAATGGTCAATGTTAGATAAATGTAAAGCATAATAAACCTTCAAGCACTATCATTTTTGTTGATTTGGAATACGAATTCCAATCATTGGACTAGATTCATCATTCTAATAAGACCAAAATTGACATTTGAAGAACTAGTTTGTGATAAGGGAAAGTGTATTTTTGAAGTGAACCCCACAATGGCACATTTTATCAGGTCGTCTCTAAAAGGAAATTGGACACCATTGGAAGCCTATAAATTCAATTCAAGTTACCCTTATTTGATCATCATCAAGCATCTTATTCTTCTATCTTCTTTAGTTTGGCTCGAAGAACTCTGAATTGGTTCACGAATATTGGTTTGTACAGGTCTAAAATTGTAGGATCCAAAGCTCACACATGTGGATTAGGGTTTGGTTTGTAGCCACAGGGTTGTAACAGGATTTTTTGGCTGTAGCCACATGCATACAGGCCTATCCCTATGGCTGGAATGATTCTGCCATACGCATGAACACTTTCTTATTGCAGCTAAGACTTAGGCTTCTGGTGAATAGTTGACCACAGATCTAAACAATTAACTACAAGATTGAATGTTACTTTGATAAGTATTATTTTGGTGTTCATATTTAGGATATTATTTAGTTGATATTTTGGATATTATTTAGTGGATATTCTCTTTGAACATTTTATGACAGTCTAATAGAAGAAGAATTGAAAATCAAATGATTTTCCCCTTGGTGGGTCTTTTCCTTGGTCGTTGACCAAATATTTGTCTCTCGTTGAGTGTTTATTGTCTCATATACTCATTGTATTATTGTTCTATCTTCAGTTACTATTAATTGATGAAATAATTAATTTCTATTTTCTAATTGAAGAATTGAATGGGGATAAAATAATTGAAACAACATAGAAATGTGGTCAAATTAACATGATATAAGAGGTAAGGTGAAGAACAAGCCCAATGGAGACAAGAGTTGAAACAATCATGTTTGGAAAATTGAAGGAGCCTATCTAATCAATTCAAGATGTCTACTTCTTACTTCAAGGAAAATGAGAAGTTGGGTGACTCATTTAACTTTGTTGCTTGGAAGATAAACTTGGAAATCGTAGTTGATGATAATTATGTCTAGGAATATATACAAGGAAAATTACTCGAACCTCTCGAGAATGCTTCCTCTATTTCCAAGAATAAGTACAATAAAGGTGAGTTAAAAGAAAACAAAATTATAGCTAATGGTTTACAAGGTCATTTACTTGCATATGTTGGAAATCTAAAAAAGCCTAAGGACATACTGTGTTCTTGTGTATTGTTGATCTTCTTGTTTTCATAGTTGTTTGATGATAAGAACAACATAATAATAAGAGAAGAATATAATAATCAAGAAAATTAAAAAATACACCATATGTAGTTATCAAGCTGAAGAGAAATCATCTTAGTTGCAACCCTTCAGATTTCTCAACTTTGGTATCAGAGCTAAGGTCGGCTAAGGTCATGATGAAGATTGCTACATCCTTGAATAAACATTGAAGCAATGTTCTATGGTGGAAATTCATCTCAATCAAGCTATCAAGGCATTATGGAATCTCCTATTATCCATAAATAATAGTATGACCAAGACTTTTACTAAGGACAAAGGGTTATTCTCAGCACATACATGTACATTTGAGGATGACAATATTTGGTTAATCGACAGTGGAGAATCAAGGCATATGACAAGTGAAAACAAACAACTAAAGATCTTATCAAGAGGAAAATATTCCTACTCTGTTGAACTTGGTCATAAGAAGAGCTATCTTGTAAGAGGAATTCGATCGACTGCGTTGGAGCTAGAAAATGGAGGAAACATCCATCTCAATAATAATTTGTCCATACCAGGCTTTCAAAAGAACTTACTTTCTATTTAATGTCTAGAATATAAGGGAGATAGATTCACTTTATAGACGGAAAATTTGTGGGATGGGATAAGAGCTCTAGCCTCAAAAATGGAAAGATAATTGGGATTCGTGAAGGAAGGCTCTACAGATTGTTGACCCCTCTCTCTCAAGCTTTGGTTCACATTGAAGTAAGTCCATGTGAAATTTGGCATAGAAGGTTTGGATACCTTCACTACAAAATCTTACCAAATCTAAATTCAATGGTAAATGGCATCATAGAACTCAAGGAGGATCATGGAGGAGTATGTAAGGTTTGTGCATTGGGTAAAAATGTTAAGAGACCACTTGGAAGTAGTGCTTTGAGGTTAAAAGAAATTTTGGATCTCATTCACTCTAATGTTTGTGGTCTTATGTCTACACAGTCTCTTGGAGGTCATCTATACTATGTAACATTCATTGATGTCAACTCAAGGAAAACTTGGATCTATTTTCTGAATTCCAAGGATGTAGTATTCAACAAATTTCAAAAATTCAAAGCCGAAGTAGAAAAACTTACAAAAAGGAGGATAAAGGTACTAAGTTCTGACAATGGAAGAGAATACGCATCAAAGGAACTCATAGCTTTCTGTAGGGAGTTTGGTATTAAGAGGGAGATTATAGTCCCATATAATCCTAAACAAAATGGAGTTGTTGAGAAAAAGAATTGATCAATTGAGGAAAGTGTTAGATCCATGTTACATGATCAAGACTTGGTTAAATTTATGTGGGGAGAAGAAAAAAAATTGTTTTGTATGTTCAAAATCGAAGTCTCCACAAATCTCTAGACAACATGACTTATAAGGAAGCATTCACTGCGAATAAATAAAGTATGGACCATATTCAAATATTTGGTTGTCCTATGTATATTCACATTCCAAAAGATAAGAGAAAGAAGTTGGATCCTAAAAGCATGAAGGGAATAGAAGTAAGTTAAGGTGTGATCTTTGATGAAAGTATTGCATTCAAGAAATCATAGGACCTCTCGATTGACTTTCATGATGAAGAACTTCCAATATTTGAAGAAGAATGCACAAGGGAGGAAGACAATTCAAATCATGAAGAAGTAGGCCCAGTGAACCTGTGCAATAAGTCATCATCTCCAAGTGTAGAAATAGACCTACTTGGTTCAATTCTACTCCTCTAGATCCGGAAGGACATGGAGAAGTGAAGGGAAAGTATGAAGCCTAAAATATATTCAAGGTATGTAGCCTATATGACAAAGTTAATCGAAGCATAGCCATCCACCTTTGAAGAGGTTGTCGAGCATCAAGAATGGAAAGATGCCATGAATGAAGAATGGGGTTTGGGAGATTGTTCCTAGGCCCGAAGACAAATATGTGGTAACTTCTAAGTGGCTATACAAGATTAAACATGCAGTTGATTGAAGTATTGATAAATATAAGGCAATATTTGTGGCTAGGGGTTTCTCCCAACAAGAAGGCATCGATTATGAAGATACATTTGCACCTACAACAAGGTATACAACTATATGTCCGTTGGTCTCTTTGGAAGCATTGATGGGATGGAGCATCCATCAAATGGATGTCATGATGAAATTCATGAATGGTACTATCGATGAATAATTCTATATAGAACAACCCTTGGGATTTTAAGTAAAAGATAGAGAGACTCATGTCTGCAGGATGAAGAAGGCACTTTATGGCCTTAAGCAAGCACCAAGGGCTTAGTATGCAAGGATGGACACATACCTACAAAGATTGGGCTTCTCAAAGCATTTTATTGATCTAAATCTCTATATCAACGCAGTGAAGGATGATCTTATAATCATTATTCTATATGTGGATTATTTTCTCATGATAAGTGTGGAAGGTCATGTTCAAGAGTGTAAAAAACAATTGGCAGCATAATTTGATATGAAGGATCTAGGGTTTATGCACTATTATTTGGGGTTGGAAGTTTGGAAAGGACTTGATGAGATATTTTGATCAAAATGTTGAAAAGGTTTGACATGATGGATTACAAACCTATGACAAATCCTATGATCACAAATTTGAAGAAATTTTGATTCAAGTCTTGTGGATCTGATAAGGTATAGACAATTGGTTGGCTCATTAATGTATTTGGTAAATACTCGACAAACATTTGTTTTACAGTGAATACTCTCAGTCAATTCTATGTAGAGCCCAAGCATGACAATTGGATAGAAACCAAGCATATACTAAGATATATGCAAGGAAAAATCCACTACTAACTGAAGTATGATAGAAAGAATGATGCCCACTTAATTAGATATACTGATTTTGCCTGGGGAGTTAGTGAGGTGAATGGAAGAAGCACTATGGGAGGATTTTTTAGTTTAGGATCATCCATGATATCTTGGATGAGTAGAAAGAAAGAATTGGTTGGTTTGAGTAATGCTGAGGCTGAATACGTTGCATCCTGTGAAGTAAGTAGAGAAGTTGTCTAGTTGAGGAAGTTGTTGTCTGACTTGTTTGAAAGACTGATGGACCCTACAATGATACATTGTGACAACAACAGTTGTATATGGTTGTTTGAAGACCCAATGTTCTATGGAAAGACAAAGCACATAAATAACAAGTATCACTACATACGAAAGCTGGTGCAAGATGGAGTGTTACAGCTATAGTATATCTCCATTGATGAACATGTAGCTGACATCTTGATAAAACCTATTCATAATAAGAAGCTTGTGTATTTGAGAGACAAGCTTGCATTGGTTGATATATCATCCCTAGTTGAGAGGGAGATATATGCACATCATTCTTAGAAATAATGGAGGATTGGGTAAGCATCTGGTTTGGAATACTCTTTGAGGATGAGATAGGGCATCCAAGATGTAAGAGTAGTCAAAGAGGAAAATTCCTTAAGAATGTATTATTCCAATATAGGAATTGTACTAAGAGGACATACCCTGTGAACACCTGGGTGGGGTATGTGCTTTGAGAGACAATGATGATGGTGTCTATCAATTAGTGGTCTCATCAACATTGTGCTCTGATCTTGTGGAGAGATAGAGTTGTTAGTCAAGGCCTTGCTATGTGACAATGTTGGTTGATATGATGCAAAAAGGTAAGTTGAAATTATAGCTTATGAGATGGATTACCAATCTAACTCTTCTTATGATATCTCTTCAGTTTGAGAATGTTCATGTACCATTATGAATACCTCCATAGTTAAGAGGGAGTGTGGAAATATGTAACTAGTTTTAGCTTCATAAATATGAAATGTACTTTTGATTCTTGTATATTGTAAAAAGAAAGAAAATTTATATTTTTATTGTTTTAGCATGGGTTTCATGCTCAAGGTATTTTATTTAGAGGTCAAGCACCCATTGAGTGCTTCTAGGGATCGTCCTAGGGTCAAGAAGTCAAAAGAGTCATTGTCATATGAAGAAGACCCCATCAGGAACATTGTAACTTGTAAAAATAATTATATTTTGTATTTAAAAGTGTCAAAATACCCTCCAAGACCAAGTCGACTTGACAGGTAAGAAGTTGACCTCATTAGGGCATGTCATCCTCCTTGGAAGCAAGGAAGGAAGAAGGATGAGGGATAAAGGTTTGGGTTATTTCTCTCTCCCTCTCTCACATGTGTGAAGAAGGAAGGCTAGGGTTTTGATGCTGCAATATTGAACTTGAGAAAATTGCAGGAAGAAGGTCGAAGGAAGGTCTATTAGGTCACCTACAAACCCTAGAAGAAATAGAAACCTAAGAGAAGGTCAAAGGAATCCTTGGAAGCCCTAAAATTGATCACATGTGTGGAAGAAACAACTGTTGTAGGGGCTGAAAATTTCAGACCTACAATCGAGGCCGAAATTTTGTAGCTCGGGGTCGAAGTTGTGCATTTGGAAGAGATTTGACTGGGTTTGACTTGGGAAAAGGAAGCACATCATCAAGAAGGTATGTCTTGGTCTTGGAAGGTTATTGGTCTTTGTAGATAGGTCATGGAATTTTTCATTTGAAAAATTTATAGGAAGAGATGAGATTGTTGGGTTTTACTCTCAAGTGGAGAGGTTTTGGCCTTGGTTTGCAGCCTACATCATGTGTTCTTGTGTATTGTTGATATTCTTTTTTTGTAGTTGTTTGATGATAATAACAACATAATAATAAGAGAAAAAGCCAATACTTAAGAAAATTAAAAAATACATCACAAGTAGTTATCAAGCTAAAGAAAAATAATCTTAGTTGTAGCGCTTCAGATTTCTCAACATATCTTGTCTTAGATATCAATTGCAAAGAGTTGGGGAAAGTATGCCTGATAGGGACCTAGTGGTGGTAACTCTTAGACATCTCCCTCATGTTTGGGAAACCTTCATTAACACCATAAGAAATAACAACAATTTTCCATCATTTGAGGAACTTGTTGGAAAGCTCACTCAAGAAGAATCCAAGATGTTTTCAAGAGGGAGAATTCATAAGCATGGAGAAAAAGATCCTGCTACATTTTTAAGATAAGAAGAAAAAGGCAAAAGGAATAACATCTAGTTAGAATAGGTCCTCTCTCGAGTCAAAGGACTATTATAGAATATCAAGGGATATTGAATGTTACAATTGTCACAAGCTTGGTTGCTATGCTCGAGATTGTCTTAGAAAGAGAGATGTTCCAAGCTCTAATCAAAGCTATAAAAACAACAATTACAATGATATAAGAATAATCAATGATGGAATAATAAGTTATGATAGAAGGCAAGATGATAGAAGAGAGAGATATGATCAAAGACGAATAGATACTTTGGATGAACGTGAAGAAAGTCATCATCCTCAAAAGAAGTCAAGAAATTATAGGTATTGAAGTAACGTACCTACTAGTCAATCTAAATACATCCTTATTTTAGCCATTTCTAGTTCTTCTCCTCTAGTTTCATACAATAGTTGGCTAGTAGATAGTGGGGCTTCTAGACACCTCATCGGGTATAAGGAAATCCTCTGAAATCTAGTTGAGAGGGGGACAAGTTTGAAGATTATTCTTGGGGACAACTCTATATATCCAATGATGGGTTTTGGTACTGTCAAATGTCATTTAGACTATGGAAAATATATTATTCTTCATGAATTGATATATGTTTTGGAACTAAAGAAGAACCTGATATCTATTTATGCCTTGGAAGATAAGGGAATGAGAATAACCTTCATTAATGGAAAGGTACTCTCCTACCCAAAGGGATCATGGATGAAAGATTCTTTTATCTTAGGATCTAGAGTGGGAAGACTATATAGAGTGTTGTAGAATGTAACTAGGTTCAGTCTTCATAAAGATGCGTAATTATGAATTTATGAAGAAGACAAAGATAATAAAATGTAATTTGTAATACTTGCATCATGGGTTTCATGAGAAAGGAGTTTTTATTATAGGTCAAAGAATTATTCTTGATGTATTTAGGGATTTTTCATCTTGTCATAAATGTATAATTGAGAGTCATGTATATGAAGTGTTGTTACACTTGTAAAAGTCCTCTAGAATAGACAAGCACAATCATCCTTAGCCTCAACATGTGCAGAAAGAAGCTCCACATCGACTGCAATATACATACATACACACACACATATATATATA